>SGPK01000142.1:0-50601 GCA_004802695.1 Phellinidium pouzarii
GCACTACACGATCCGAGAGTCTGGCATCAGCAACACGTCCTGGACCTGGAACGTCTGGATATGCTCGGATTGCGAGACCTTGGCCGCCTGCGAACTCTGTGAATGTTGCTGGAGTAGGAACATACGCTGCTCGACGGTCTAATGTTTCTCCTAAGGCTGCTTGGCGCTGAGACTCTGAGACTGTTACTATATACTTTCGAGGACTCATATCAATATCTCTATTCTATTCCGGATCTGCTTTCGAATCCTTTATCTGCGTTTGTTTTTAGTTTGCGTTTCTATTCTGAATCCATCTTTCGAATCCACATCTCTGTTTGTTTTCCTTAATAGCCACATCGCATACGTTGTTACGCAGCCTTCTCGTTTTCATCACTCTTGTTCTGGTCTATGTCTGTTGATTCGTATGTTTTCGGTCCCTTCGATTTATTCCGCTCTCCCCGATATATCTATGACTTGCACTGTGTTTATTGTTCTGTTCTTCTCCATGAGCATTGCGTTCCTTTTTGTAACGTTCTATATATACTCAATGTCATTTTATCTTCCGTATGGTGTTTAGTTCTTCGATATCCAACTAGGAATGCGTGAATATCTACAGTACGGATATCGGATTTAGACTCAACTCAACTAATTCTGATCTGATGAACAACTATTTCACAACTTTGAAGAACCGCTCTTTCGTATCTCGACTCAAGATTGGGAAAACCTTTTGGATTACAACGCGCAGTCTACAATAACTAAGTTGATGTTGGAATGGTGTACGAGTCATTCCATTCGTTTCTATTATTTCGTCGGAAGTTTAGAAGCACTCGCAGAATATTTTAAAGACTTCTTAAGCCATACTCCCTGTGAGTGTGATTCACATATCGGATAGATCATTGCATGGGATTTGATGGTGCAATTGCCGCTGGGCCATTGCATATATCTCTACCTAACGACTACAGAAGAAAGATCTCGCGCCGGGCTCAACAACACGCATTCTCACTAATTACCCTGGGAATATGATAGTTCATGTTCTGGGAAAAGTAGCTGAATTGACATCGGCATTCACCTGTTACATCAAGAACTCAAATATTATCTGGAAATAGTGTCTTCGTCATATTTGAGAATCATTCACAACTACTGGTAGGATTCCATACGCAAGTTGGGACGTCCTAACTTATACTTACCAGAGGAGGAGCAATAGAAAAGCTGGAATAATGATCTATCTTATTACACGTACAACGTAGTGATTGAGACTCGGCCGGAAGCTCATAGACTCAGGCAGTTACTTTATCATGTTCCTCTTTCTTTGTCTCTCCGTCCACATTATGAATGGCATTGAAGTCCCTTGCGTAACTTACCATAGCATCCACATTAGGCTGAGTAGCAAACTCTGTTGGATTGCCGGAACGCGTAACCTACGTAGTCGTATACGGCCCGGAAATGCTACAGAAGGTCCCTGACTGATAATCTAACAAAAGCAGAACGTAAAGCATTCCAGCTGTTACGGAAAAGAAATCAGGCAATTACTTGATTTTTCACGAGACTTCACTGACTTGTAGTCGTGAGTAAATAGGATTTGCATCAGAGTTGATTTTAAGCAAATTCAATCTACTTTAGAGCATCGATATCACTCGTCTTCGGGGCTGGTGTATATTTGAAGTCGATTGGACACTCCAAATCAAACTTCCTTGTTAAATCGTTTTAAAATATTTCTTCCAGAACGTCCCGATGTCGTGTAGGATTACACTGCAAATTTGCTCCACATAACGTGTACCTAACGCCGAACTGAACACAATTGCTTAAAGTTCATTGCAGGAAAGTGAAGATGCCGATGATTTTGGGTTAGTCATATTTCTTGCATGCGTTCACGCAGCTGACCTCGCCTTATGACTATTTGTGCAAGATTTCGAAGGCAAGGACTGTGACAAAAGAAGGAATAAACTTATTGCCAATAGAGCACTGCTCTATTGGCAATAAGTTTATTCCTTCTTTTGGCATCCTCCTGAGATATCGGAGCGGTCAGTAAAGTAATTAGCGAAGTGGAAAGACAATTATAGAAGCTGATGATGGGAAGCTATAAATGACTGGGAGGTCCTAAGCGAACCCAGGCGACTCAGAGTCACGAGTGAAACCCATGTGGGTGGAGGTGGGGCGGGAGCCGTGAAGCATTCACCATAACTCTAGAGTATACGATTTGATTAGGATCCAAACACAAAATACAAAAGTTGCATCGCATTATGGCATGATGAAGAACAGGAGGCAATGAAATTGTTATATAATATTCCCTCATTTTAGAACTTGTCTCCAGTTCCTATATAAGTGGAGGACCTATCGCCATGTTGATCAATATTAATAGCAATGCTGCCGCTCGGCATCTAATTTACTCACACCGAGGAACGTCAGACGAATAGATCAGGCAAATGGCTGTGAAGGGAACGTCAGTTTCAACATTCATTAAATACTTTTAGATGAACTTGAACCGCATGGGCCGAAAGACGTTTATAAAAATGACATTCTGTAGAGGGATCCGAGTCGACACGAGGCTCACTGCCTCATCCGTGTCTAAAGAAACGAATAGCAGTTTAAGAACACAGCGTACAGGACCATCATCGTGCATCGCATTATTTCTGTGTATCCCTTGCAAGCAGAGCTCATCTCTATAAAACGAGGAGTCCTGGTTGAATATCGTGAAGCAAGTCACTAGCAAAAAAACTCGAAAGACGAAAAGACAAAAAGGACCGCAAAAGTAGCCGTGACGATAACGTCTGTCGTTCCTGAGTCACAGATCACACATCTACGGTCTTCCATTCCGCACTCACACACATTTTCCCTCTCGTTTCTCATTTATTTTATTTCTCTATATCTCTGTACATCTTGACTAGGTCGGTATACCTTTAAGTTGCGCAAATTTCGACTTTTACTGATTGTTGGTTTGATCAAATGCTATAATGCACGTAAAGGCCGCCATCGGCGCCTGTAGATATCTGCCCTCCGTTCTCCTCGCACGAACGCAACCCAAGCCCTCTTTACACTCGGACGTATCCTTCCTGACTCTGTCTATCTCACTGCTAGGTGAAGTGGGCGATAAACGCGTCTGCGTTCTCTTAATCGCGTAAAGAATTGGTCGCGTTGGTGAGCACTTGCTTGGGTGCTCGCCCGATGCTGTTCAACGACCAATAATAAAGCTATTAGTACTTCCTGTTCTATCTCAGCCTCTTATAGATATCGCATTGCAGTTGGATCCGTCTCGACCCCTTGTAAAAAGTAGCTGGACGTTTCAAATAAGCCAGCAAACCATCAACAAGAAGGCGTTCTTAACGTTTTTGTTCGGGCACCCATTGTAAGCAAATCATATCTCCTTCCAACGGTTTCGTTTCTGAACCTCGCTTCATTACATTGATTGCCCTTCTCACGCCAAATTTTTTTTTGCTCGTGACCTTGCTTTTCAAACGCTACTGAAACGACGTCCGACGCAACGTATCTCGGCATCAAATCGCGCATTTATGGACCTCCGGCGGCNGGGGGCGCCTTGCAGATTCAGGGACACTCAAGAAAGTGGGCGGGTATATAAAGTCAGTTTATTCTTGCGCTAAGTGAGCTTCTTTGATCACCAGGAGTTATCAAATAAACTTTCCCTCCATTTTTCGTTCCTTTGCTAAACCGTTCTTTTTTAATAATTCGCTAATCCTTTTCATTATTAAATAGCTGTCATAGCTGTACACGACTTCGACGATATCACTCTACTCACTTGCTATTTCGACATTCGTAAAAGTTCTAAGAAATCATTTCTTATAAGCTCGGGGAAAGCTCCTTCTATTTCACGTGAGATTGGTGACCTTTTAATGTCTTTGCAAATTTTGAACTCTATCCACGAATAGATCGTTACTTGGTCTGATCATCTTTGGCTTCATCACCCACTCTTTGTGCATACTTCGTCTGATGTCGAGTACCTCAGACGCATTCTGTACTGCGCCGGGGAACAACATGCACCAGTTTTCACCCCATCAGCAGGCACAGACTTCACCATTGCACTCTCAGCGTCTGCAGCAGCCTGTGCAGCTGCATCAGCAGCAACAAGTTCGAATGCCGAGCTTCATCCCGCCGACGTCGGTGATCCAATCCCATACACATTACCAGTCTCGCCAACCGCAGCTGCAGCTGGAGCATCATTACGATGACCTTATTGGACTCGATGGGCTCAGGGCACACTCGTACGCCCCGCAGCAGCACCAGCACCAGCACCAGCAGCAAGCGCCGGTCGTAATCGGCGTCGGCCAAGGCCCGGGGAATGCTTCCCCGAAGTACACAGCCCGTACAGCTACGGCACTTGCAGCGAATGCATATTCCAGTGATGCATATGTCTTTAGCCATCAGCAGCAACAAGGTGATCGTAGTCCGCCGAACAGCGGGAACGGGAGCCCCAGTGCTATCGCGGGTGGGCAAGGGCAATTTAACACGCGGTTCAGCTTTGTTGCTACAAATTCAGTGAGCTCAGGAGCCGGGATGACCATCTCTGAGGGCGTCTCTCCTCACGAGCCTCTTCAACAACATCATTCGCAGCAACAGCAGCAGGATTACCTTGATGCGCACGGATATAACTCTCTGAACAAGCGCCGCAGGGCAGATGCGGTGCCTGAGGGGTTCCCAGGCGAAGGTTCTGGAGAGGAGGATGTCGAGTATGGAAGGCAGCATGGATATGGGCAGTTCAACGAAGGTTATTCTCCGGATGTCATGGGCCATGGGGGAATGGTGGTTTCCGCGTCAGGTCAGCCACCCGAGCTTCTTCAAGGAATGCAGCAGGGCTTGGGCGATCTCGGCCAGGGGGTTGGTTTCAGCATTTCTGCGGGAGCAAACCAGGATTTGCCATTTGGATCAGATACAAGACCAAAACAGTATGCATTAATTGTCTTCCTTGAGATTGTTCCCACGGTGCTGACCGCGTCCTGAAAGGGTGCATAGGCAGGCGTGCGGACGTTGCAAGAACCTGAAGGTGCGATGTGAGTTCACGACGGATCCTAATACGTGTCGGCGCTGCCTCAATGGAGGGCACGAATGTGCGATTCCTGGTCGGAAGAAGCGTAGGCAACCTCCGTGAGTGCTGGATCTCGTTTCTTTATGATAGACATCAATTGATGCGTGTCAATAATGTAGGAAACGGGAACACCTGTTGAACGAGATTCGTGAACAAGCCGATCAAATACGGATGCTTGCACAGAAACTTGAGGAGTATCAAAAGCGAGCGCTTCATAATGGTACATTAAGACCCGTCAGAGTGATTATCAAACTAATCTTGACTATTTTAAAGAACCTGTACGACTATCACTGTCGAACACACCCCTTCCTCCTCCAGGTTCGAAATCCGTAGCCGGCCCCTCATTCGCAGCCGGGTCAATTGTTGCAGTTCCTCGCCCAGATGTGCAAGAATGGATTGAGAAAGCACGAGAGTCTATTCAAGCCATTGGCGGGTTGATTGATAATGGTGCGTTTGCAGAGGAAGGTGAAGGATACGAGGAGAGTGAAGAAGAGCTGGAAGGGGACGATGCGGATTACGCGTACGAAGGCGAGGAAAGTAGTTTTGATGGGGTTGCCTCGGGGAAGTCAAGACACATCCGCTGATGCGAAGTGGAGAGAGCCCGCGAGGCTTCATGATACCGACTCGGAAGCGGATACAGATGCGCCCTCGGAGCATGTTCGCAGCCCCGATTCACAAGAATTCGGTGACATGCAAATGTCACGGTACGCCTCGCCTGCTTCGACCGTACGGAGCACAGAGCTCGAAGGTTCTGCGCAACCTTCGCGTAATCGCGGTCACTCCCATGGTCGTGGTAGCCGTAGAAAGACGTCACAGCCACCACATCTTGCTCCACTCCCAACGACCCCCGCCGCACCCTTCGGGCTGATTGCTCAATTAAGTCTTGCAACAGAAATTCATCGTCAGGGTAGCAGGAGCCCGAAGAATTTCTCGAGCGCCATACCCGTGAACTCATCGAACAGTGGGGCTCCCACTACTCAGGCTGAAGCAGATGTGTCTCCCTTGTCCGCAGGGTCTAATTCTGCAGAGGGGCTTCATCAGATAGACAATGACGAGTCCAATTCACTTGCAGAGGTTCAGGTGACCGTGAAGCGAGAAGAGTCTGCCAGTGAAGGAGAAGGGTATGGGGCTGCTGCTCCTGGGTTCTTTGAGGCTAGGCGTGGGAGCGTACCTGATCCATCTCGTTTGGCACCGGCGAGGCACCCTGTTCCCCATATTTTAATGCGTGGAATTGTGAGCCCTAAGGAGGTTGAGATTCTTTTCAATATGTGAGTGGAGCCGCTATAATATTTGTTCTGAGAAACATCGCGACTGACCTTTAAAAGATATTTTGACAAGATGAACTTATCTTGTTCTCTGCTTGACCCGGTTTTATACACAGCTCAAACAACCTATTGGCGTTCGCCGTTCCTCTTCACCGTCAGTGAGTGTACAGGAGTTTCTCTTATATTTTCTGATAGTTTAGTGATTTCAATCATCGACAGTCTGTGCTATCGCTTCACGATACTACACGGAACATGCTGGATTGTATGAAGAGCTCACGACGTATGCGCAGCTTGCGGCCGGAACGGCCCTAATCAGCGGTCCGAAGAATGTAGAGTCTGTCTCTGCGTACATTCTGCTTAGTCTCTACCCAGTCCCTATGCGACGTTGGGAAGAGGATCGTACATGGCTCTACCTAGGCTTAGCGATTCGCGTCGCGACAGATTTAAACTTGCATCATCCGAATACTGCTCGTCCTCGTAACGAGACGCATGCGCGGGAGCTGCTCAATCGCACGCGTGTCTGGTTGAACTGCTACAATCTTGATCGTTCAACGTCGAGCTGGCACGGTAAAGCAAATACGATCGCCTCTGGAGACTACACAGCGTGCCATTCTGAAGCTTGGTACGAATACTCGCTATACAATATGCCGAATTTCGATATACAACTGGCTGCGTACAATGCCGAACTTAGGCAGCTAGGCGAGTTCAAGCAGAAAATTTATAGTAATTCGAATAACCCAACGGGCCTGAACAAAGTATGGATCTTCGATTTTTGCTTCGGCTTACTTTTTTCTTACGTGATGTTTTGATCTACAGGATTTGGATCTTAACAATCTTTCTTCAGAGATCGATGAAAAGCTTGTAGCGCTAGAGGCGGAGTGGAATAGACGTCTTCGCGAAAAGACTGATCCGAATGACCCCCAGGGTCGCTTCCGCAATAGTCTGATCAAGCTTGCATATCGCTATGCTCGTCTTACTGTGCTCTCATTTGGGTTCCAACATGCGTTTGGGAAGAGCCACTCAGAACAAGCGCTGTTTTTCGATCGTGTAAGATATCTGATTTTCATAAAGAGATCATGACATCTGAAATTTTATAGTGCTACCGTGCTGCCACCGACGTGCTGCGAGTCTTCATCGATGAACTCTCATCCCAAAGAGTGTATCTTCGGCATGGACCAGATGCGCAATCTGTTTTCGTCACGTTTGCTTCGGCTTTCTTAATCAAGGTGGGAAATTTCAGTGATTGATAGCAGACCACAACTGACTATATTATTATCTTCAGCTTCTCCATCCCAAATATGTTGCATACCTCAAGATGGAGCAGCGCAAGGAAATAGAAACCCTCGTTCGCGGTATCATCGACCTTCTGAGCTCCCCCGAAGTCGTCGTCGACGACAAACACAGTCCAAAATTGTGGGCGCGTTTCCTTGACGGCCTCCTAGCGACGCCAATGGCGAAGGTTGAGCTTTCACCTAATGTATTAAAAGGAGGGAATGCTCTGCCACGACGCTCAACCCGCCGATTGACACAACGTCCACATGGTGCAAACGAGAAGCGAAGCGAAAACTCGCAAGTCTCACCGTCTCAGGGCGCCATAAGCTCAGCCATGCATTCGCCTAATTCATCGTTCACCAATGTGGATTCACTTAACAGTTCCCCATTAAACATCAATAGGACATTATCATCTTCATTGTCTGCACCTCTTGTGACTGCCTCAGAAGGAAATTATTCCACTACTTATGAGGAGGCGTCAGCTACTGTATTCGATGGTGGGCTAGGCCAACAGGGAAGTTTCCAGGTGGATGCAAACCCGATGATGTCTCAGCAACAGGAACAGCCTGGTATGGATATGTATAGTATGCCGAACGCACTACAGATGAATGTGCCAGAACTCTTCCGGCCACCACTTCCATTCGACAATGACCTTCTGCAGTCAATTGGCTCCATGCCGGATACGTCGCTCTGGCAGGACATGCCAGGTAAATGTCTTTTCTTTCTAACTGCAAGGAATCTGCTGAAAATATGAATCTCAGGTTTCAACTGGATGAACATTCTCCAGTCTTCGGATGCAGATAGCACGATGCAGGATACCATAGCTCCCAACATGATGAATTTTAACATTGATAATTCCCAAATGTCGGGCAATTTATATTGAATCAAAAAAGGGCTTCACGTGATTGGACTAAAATATACAGTTTTCTCACGAATAAGTATCTTGCATTATTGAATTTTTCGTTTGATTCTGCATCCTGACATGTGATGATCAAGACTTGTCAGAAGTATATCCTCATCACNTTTTTTGCTTTTTGTAAAATGACCTCCGTAGTGTTTGTATAATATTCGTACCAAAGATCATAGAAGCACGAATGTAATTCCCTTAGCGAGTTGTGTGCTTTCCCGGATGAGATCCTACTGCGGGAATGTGATAATTTAAGATAAAAGTCTGCATTTCTGCGGTACTAGAGGCCGAGGGTAATGTGAGTTTTATTTCTGGCCTGACAGATGACACAGTTTAGAATATGGCTCGGAGTGTCGAATGTTATGATACCCACGTCTGGAAGGTGGACACAAGGGCGAGAAGTGCGTCCTTCGCCGTCGGTTTCAGCTTCCGAAAGGCGTCGACATACTTGAATTGTTCAAGGATTTCGAAACAGATGCTGTCCAGCATTCCCCCATCAATTTCGCTGAGTCCAATAGAAGATCGTACAAGGCTTGCGAGCGCACGAAAAAGCGAACCGTGCCGTATGAGTTCATCTAATGTGGAGTACGGACTGTATAGTTCTTCTCCAACGAAGCGCAGCCAGTTGTTTAGATGGGCCGTCGCGACGAACGCGAAGTCAGCGTTGCTGACACTAGTATCAGAAAATCGAGCAAAGTCATGGAATAGATGTGTTTACCTGTGTCGAGTAAAATTCGAAAGTTCCGCAACGCAGACGTCAGACTCTTGCTCCTTTCTCTCGGACAGCGATATTCTCACGCGAGAGGATCGGTACATTCCTTTTGCCAATTCACTAATGTCGTTATTCCCTATGCAAACCATTGCCCTCCGTGCGGCGAGAAGCATCTCATCAAATTGAGGAGATGAAGCGGAGATGTAAGACGATGTCTTCAAATTTGTAATGAAGTCAGAAACAGCTTTTTCACCACTCAAATTGCGAAAGAAAACTTGGAGAAGAGGGAGGGTCGTCGACAGATTGATGATACAAAGCAGTGTCTCCAGTTGCGTAGTAGCCACATTTGAACTAGAGGAGTCAAAATCAGCTCTAAGCATAGGAAGCAGTGCAAGGTGTCATTCAGAACTCAACCGTAAGTATCTCAAGAGCCTTGAACAGTCTTTCTGAAGTCCATTCCGTATTTCAGGCTCCGAAAAACCATCATGAACAATATATGGCCTGCAAGAAACAGTGCAAGGACCAGATAGTAAGGAGTACGCCCAAGTCGTCATGACGTATGATTCAATCCTCTTTGAAACACAACGTGGACCCAATCCCTTTTTCTCCGCGTATCGTCTCAGCCTTTCCTCAAGCCTGCGCCCCCAAGAAGATATAAGCTTATTGAGAATACGCCCTGGTCCGAGAATGTCTGACATTGTCTGAAGAGACGACGAGCTCATCAACGTGTAGCTGGAGTATGAGCGCCGAAGCTCGACAATAAGGTTCTCCGAGTCGCCTTCGTGAGTAGTACTAGCACATCCATGGACAGAAGGGCGGTCAGCATCAGCCGCAATGGACATACTTGTCGAAGGACCTCCAGGTTCTGATGATACGCAGTGGTTCGGATTCTAGATACAAGTCAAGTTTGTGACTAAAATTAGGGTCGGAGCATGTTCGAATTCGTTGATCAGAAAGCTTACCTTCCATTAGACGAAGATACACCAATAAAAGCTAATTTTAAGAATTAATACTAATAGGAATCTGTGCAGAGAAGTGATCAAGCTGTGCGGACCCACACGCTCACACGCGCCGAGCGCCTTTTTCAGATACCATAAACGGAACCAAACTTAAGACACCCACTGTGCTAAGCAGACATCAAGACAAGATCAAAGAAACGGCCTTTATTGCACTTCCTAATATTCGAAGTAAGATAAATACTAGGCGCTCTAACAATCACCTCTCGTAGGCGGACACGGAGATGATTCCACTCAGGTTGTCTACATGCCCTGACTCACCTCACTGGCAGCATGCTATCAGAATTATCCACATCGGACCTGTATGATCTAGGACGACTTCTCGGGCAATTTTTATTAAGCATGAAAAGAACTAAAGCTAGACTTCTGTCAAATACTGCAGTGCAACGTTGGATTGGTCCTAGCCTCTTAGGCCTAAGAAGGTGGCAATAAAAAGGATAGAAAGAAGCACATTAGGTTTCGCCTGCCGATGTACTAGGGTCTGCTTGCATAGAAAAAAGTCCGACAATGTGTTCTTCGAGTTCTCAAAAAGACTGCAAAGAATTTTGTCAAATACATCCAGATGCGTTACGTTTCTGATAATATACATAGTGTACGATTCGCCTGGAGCATCATGCGGATTGTGTCTCCTTATACCATAGCGGCACGGCAGCAACTCACAGGACTATTTGCGGCTGGGAACCTTTATATCCATTAGGCGACAACGAAGTCAATTAACTATTTAGTAAAGGTTTTAAAAGGGGGCTCTACTTCTCAGAGGGGTGCCAAACGTCCGAGTCGAGAAGCATGCCAGGAACAACTGGTGGATTAAATGATTTCGTTCTCGAATAGAAGCTCACTTGCAAAAAACGAACGACGGTGTGAAAAATGAACTATTCATTTCTAGCATAGATGTTATTGACACGCTGCAAACTTCGCAAGTCTCGCAGCCTAAGATCATTGATTGTGGTTAGAGCCAAGCCTTTTGAGCGTATGCTACCTTATTTAATTTCATTTTTTAAATAGCTTTTTTAGCATCAATGCAACATTGCCCAGGGAAGGTGCTCGGTTTCGCCTTTATAATCAGGACTTGCGAAATGACAACCTTAGTGGAGATTACAGAATTTGTATTCTGGACGAGTCGATCCGAGGCGAAGGTGGTAAGTTAAATCGCCAGTAATTGAAAGTCCAACGAACATAGAGAATGATCTAAAGATTGTTTATTCCCTGTTTGAGTTGGAAGGAAGGCACTCGAAAATCTTTGCAACTGATCTTGATGTTTAGAAATCAACACATTTTCCGGAAGGAGTATAATATTGAAAATAAATCAAGACTAAAGACAAAGGAGATCGACAATAAACAGACCCAACACAAGTTAATCGTCAAGGCAGAACAAGGGAGACATCACAACCAGATATAGATCGAAGAAAAGCAGACTAGAATACGAGAGATGGAGACGAGAAGGCTGCGTAACAACGTATGCGATGTGGCTATTAAGGAAAACAAACAGAGATGTGGATTCGAAAGATGGATTCAGAATAGAAACGCAAACTAAAAACAAACGCAGATAAAGGATTCGAAAGCAGATCCAGAATAGAATAGAGATATTGATATGAGTCCTCGAAAGTATATAGTAACAGTCTCAGAGTCTCAGCGCCAAGCAGCCTTAGGAGAAACATTAGACCGTCGAGCAGCGTATGTTCCTACTCCAGCAACATTCACAGAGTTCGCAGGCGGCCAAGGTCTCGCAATCCGAGCATATCCAGACGTTCCAGGTCCAGGACGTGTTGCTGATGCCAGACTCTCGGATCGTGTAGTGCTTCCTAGTTCACTCGTCGTCTTCGTCATTGAGGCTCGATTCAGGGAGGGCGGTAAACCAGTCTTCTGTCTTGACATCGTCGGCGTCCGAGAAAGTCCGCCCGATGCTACCGAACGTGTCTTGACAGTAGTCTGCGCCCCAGAATGCATAGCTGAGTACGACGTGTCCTTCACCGTGCTCGCAGTCCCACGCGAGCCGGCGTGATCAACAGCACGCAGTCTTCCAGAAGATAGACGAGCACTAGACATAGATCGAGAGTTACCAGACGTATTGCTGCTCTTGCTTTGAGGTGGAGTTGCTGCCGCCGCATCCGACGTCTTCAACTTCGGCGGAGAGGGTGGCAGCGTGTTGTTCTTGCGATTTGAAGTAGATAGAGGTCGAGCAGCGTTGTAGAATCGAGTCGATGAGGCCTTGCTTACAGGTCGTCCCAAGACGGACGTCTCCTTCATGGGCGCCTGTATATTTTTCAGTGGCTGTCGACTAGACCCAGACCCAGGCCGTGCGGGCTTTCTTTCCTCCATGCGAGTAGGAGAAACCTTCGAGATCTTCGACGTCTTCGCGATGGCCGACAGGACGCTTTTGACCGTCATCTTCGGCTTCTTGACGGGTGCCGGCTCAACTGCGTCAACTCCCGGGCCCTCGATGACATAGTTGGACGCGAGAGGAGAAGAGACCACCGGGACGTAAGGTCGAGGTCCAGGGCGACGCTGAATCGGCGTTGCAGGCGGGGCTGCACCATGCATGACAATGACACGCCCCGAGGTTGACGGAGCGAACCTCTTCACAGGTCTCGTCAGCCCGGGGTATATCTTCTTCATGTACTTCGCATGCAAAAGACTGCAGTTTGGGAACGGAGAGCTAGCCGGAGAGGGGCTTGATCGGCCACAGCGGATGAACATGCGCGCATTGCGAAGCTTCTCAGCAGGGGTCATGGCAGAGCGAGCATCCGCGTCGAAATACACTGTGTCTCGTATCCAGGCACCTTTGCGAAGGCCAGGTGAGAAGAGTGGTTCAGTTTTCACGAGAGGCGAATCGTTGAAATTGTTGCTGAGCTTGATGCCGCAAGTGAAGTTGGGTTTGAGTTTGATGGATTCAGGTCGCTCATTTGGTAGAGTGGTTGGGATATTGAAACCCGATTTGGTTTCAATTTCGGATTCGGTTCCGGTTCCGGGTGCTGCCACCCCAAACTCAGTGAAGAGCTCAGTAGACATCGCGTCGATGTCGGTGGGTTCGGAGTTAGGCGTCGAGTCGGGTTGGCTAGTTAAGGAATCAGCCGCGAGCTCGATGAGCTTCCCGTATCTACGAACACAATTAGAACATGCCAAAGAAGAACGCATGAGACACTCACAGATTCTTGTTATTATCATCACGCAACGCTTGAATATCATGGGCTGACAGGCCCACATTCTCGAGCCCGCTGCCGTCGACGATGATGAACGCCTCGCGCTTAGAGAATATGGTTGAAGTGTCGTCGCGGTCGCTGTCGCGGTCGCGGTCGTGGTCGGAATCCGAGTCCGAGTCCGAGTCCGAGTCCGAGTCCGAGTCCGAGCTTGTATCCGAGGTGGACGTCGACGAATCATCAACTAGAGACGGTGCAGACGTCCAGCTGTGGTCATCCTCTTTTGAAGCGTCCTGCTCATCCTCGCCGATGGCCTCGAGCTTGGGCCGGACAGCACGAATGGCAGATCGCTGTGTGCGCATGGACACGAAGCCTTCCGTTGCAACCGCCAAGAAATGGGTGGAGATTGGCCTCTTGATCTTGGCTGGCGATGACGAAGCCCCGATAGGCGACTGGCTGACTTCGACCTGAGCAGTTCTCGATCGAGCGGGATTGTGGTACGTTCTAGCTGGGACAGTGAGGTACCGCGAGTTCTCGATCCCCTGTAGCTTTGCATTCGTCGCATCGTCGGCTGGGAGTTTGTCCATGCACTCCTCAGGGCTGGCACGGGGAGCCTGGGGAGCCTTCGCGTGCGCATCCAGAATACTGGTATGACTGTATTGAGGCTGACTAGGCGATGGTATCTGGGCAGGACGAGAGCGGTCAGGACGAGAGCGGTCAGGACGAGAGCGGTCAGTTAACTGCAGCAACGAGCTAGGACATCGTAGGTAATTACCTCAGATTCGTCCTCTCCGATGGTCTCGGGTTTGGGCCGGACATCCCGAACGGCAGCACGCTGAATGCGCTGGGGCACTAATCCTTCCGTTGCAATCGTCAGCAAGTGGCTAGAGATCTCCTTCTTGGCTGGCGACTGCGATCGCGACGCCCCGGTAGGCGACGTGCTGACCTCGATTCTCGACATGTCCTGGCGAGCGGCAATTTGTGTCGCTCTAGCCGGGACAGTCGGGAACGGCGAGCTCTCGATATTGGGAGGCTCTGCAACGGTCGCACTGTCGGATGGGAGCTTGTGGATGTACTCCACAGGGCTGTTATGGGAAGTCTGTGCGTGTGCGTGTGCGTGCGCGTCTGCGTCTGCGTCTGCGATAGTGTCGTCGGTGTCCTGCCGGACTCGAACATCGTTGGGCGGCGAATCAGCGTCCTTGGTCATCCTCACGTCCGCGATAATGCATGCCTTGCCTTCTACGATTGGCGGCGAGATAGTCGTGGGGGTGGAAACGGGGCTAGAGTCGAAACCGAAATTCGTGATAGTGAGTGGGATAGACGTATGTCCAGTGTAAGGCTCGCTAGGCGATTTATTATTCTATGGCAGATGAAATAAAAGATGGTGAATTGCTGCATTGAGCAAGCTATGATGATGATGATGCAGATACTTACCTCGCATTCTTCCTCTCCGATGGTCTCAAGTTTAGATTCGACAGCTCTAGAGACAAGACCTTCCGTGCGCTGTGACACAAAGCCTTCCATCACAATCGCCAGTAAATCACTAGAAGTCGACTTCTTGCCTGACGAACGCGAAACTTTCATCGGCAACTTCTCGGCCTCGATCTTCGGTGTGTCCGATACGGCGTGCTTGTCAGCCGCTTCAGCTGGAACAGTCAGGGATGCCGAACGCTCGATCGTGGAAGGCTCGTCCTTGGTATTGGTGCGTTCTGCGCGGCCGTTCTCCGAGTCGGAAGTCTTCGTGTGCGTCTTTGAGATGACGGAGTTGGTGTCCTGCGAGGCCCGAACATCTTTCAGACCCGTTCCTTCGTCCTTGATCGTGCTTGCGACTGCGATAATACAAGTCTCGCTTTGAACGTTCGCCACCGAGACAATGCATGCGATGACAGAGTTGGGGCTCTTGCTTGCAGCGAGGATGGACTTTTTAGAGAGACCGCCGACTGGAGATTGGCCAGACAGCGAGTTCTGAGGGAGATAAGACTAGTCCGTGTCCGTCAGTTGCTGCAATAAAGTACGATGAAAAAGGTAATTACCTCGGATTCCTTCTCTCTAATGGTCACCAGTGTGGGCTGACCAGCGAGACCTTCAGTGATGTTTCCAGACCGCTCTGAAGTTGATTCCTCAGTGATGTCTCCAGACCACTCCGAAGCGAATTCCTTTGTTTCAACCTCCACGAAGTGGCTGGAAGAAGTCTCCATGGCAGGCGTCTCAGGAGCATCGGTAAAGAGAAGGCTGACATCGAAGATTGGCGTGTCTGTGCGTTCGGAAATGCCAGCCGCCGCGGTCGGACCAGCCAGGATCTGCCAAAACTCGATCATCAGGGGGTCTGCGGCATCCTTCGCCATGATCTTGGCGACAATCTTCGGAGGGGTGCTCTGCGGCATCGTCATGAGAGCATCCGTGATGTCCATTTCCTCGATTTCCTTCTCCTCGATGTCCTTCTCCCCGATGTCCATCTTCTTGGCGTCCTTCTTGGCGTCCTTCTCCTGTGCGTTCTTCTTGGTGTCCTTCTCTTGTGCGTCTTTCTTGATTCCACTGTGTGTCGAGCACATAGAGACCACGAAGCTCTGCGTCACAGGCGAGTGCGGTCCGTAAACGGTGCTGGGGGAGGACATCTTCTTGATACGCTCACNGGGGGATCTCGACAGTCATTGGTCTTTGTCCACTCTCGAGATCGCCAGCCAGCTGACGAGCCGCGTCCCGACGAAGAAGGAGCGGCTTTAGTTGCTTCTTCGCTTTCGCCTCCTCGCCACGCCGCAGAACGAAGCGGATGATCAGCCAGCCAGTAAGAGTGACTACCAGTACCGCACCGCTGATGACGAGCACACGAATGATCATGGGGTGGGCAACCAGAGAGGACATGGAGTCGACGGCAGAAGGAGCAGCTGCGTCCACGACATCGCCGCGTGTAGAGCGAGAAAGGAGTGTGTTGAAATGAGTGGAAGGCATGGTGAATGAGTGATAGTGGGTGGGACGAAGGAGTGTGGGCGGCATTGTCGTGTAAGAAAGTGGGAGTGGGGAGAGATGGTGGTGGAAGGAGGACAAGATCGCAAGGAGACTGCAACTTGGGGGAGACATCTTATATAGAGCTTGGAGTCTCAGACAACGAGATCAGTCCAGACTCGAAGTGGATTTAGATGCTACCTATGGGAAACCGTTGTGCCGCATACATTCTGAACACTGAGAACAGTCATGCAGTTCACGTCGAACATCATCGAAGACGTTAGAGCTCTGAGAACCATATGTATGTCAAGTAACATATTCAAAGGAGTTAATTCATAACTTGCCTCTTGGATTCACGCTCACAAGGTCGACCTTGCTGATATGGAGGTTGTGCTCATGTGGTACTCGAACCATGAGCGAATGAACTTGAAGTGAGAAATTGTCTTGGGTAGACACATATTTACCATCCGCAACATCATTAAACATCCGCAATATCGTTTCCTGACACACTTTTGGCTGTGTAATAGGACAGATATTCTTCGGCCAGCCACCCAGATATATTTGAGGACAGACTGACATTCGACACGGGCAGGAAGGACGCTGGGTGTAGTTATTGCTATTCCTCTTGGTATATGTACATGCCCATCAGCTTGACTACTTGAATCTTGTCTCGAATAAATGATGGATCGATTGTAGCGGTCGAGCTGTTCATTGTCGATGCCGCTGCGGTGGCGCGACTGTAGCAAAGTGATTACTGTCGTCCGTTAGTCGAAACAACGCACAGCGATATTGCGGAGCAGAGTCTTTTAAATTTGACGGGAACGCAAGAGCTGGATATAAGACATTGTGGTCGCTGTCAGAGTTTTTCACCAGTCGCGTCGCGTCGCGCTTGCGAAAGTGTAATAAGTTTATCGGATGAGCCCAAAATTGAGTTAGAAATTACAACGATAAACTGAGAATTGAAGATTTTGACGCGTCGCTGTGTTGAAGACCCAAGAATGACGAGGTCTCAAAGATGTGAGTTGCATTCTGTATCGATTATTGAATGGTCTTTCGCTGGTTCTTACTGCTGCCAACCACAAGGTCGTCGTTATCCAACTCGTCGAGGGTTAGCGCGATGGGTTAGCACTGTCTAACGCCATCAATAATCCTATTTTTTCATTTAAGCTTCTGGACAAATTCAAATTAAACAGCATTTCTCCCGCTCAGCTTGGTGTTTCGAGGTTGGGGGCGCCGTTCAAGTTCGAAGCGAATGGTATCTTTAAAGAGCCTGGGTCAAAGTCCAGATCGATCATGACCATGTGCTGAGTGCTGAGAGGATGAGACCAAATCCAAGGTTGAAGAGCTAGTTATCCTCCGGCTGTTTTAACACTCAAGTTCGGCTGCGTGTTCACTTTCTTGAGACTGTTCGCAATATCCGCCTTCTCTAGGCTTTGAAGGTATTGTCTGAGTTACCTGCTTTCCATGCTCGAGATAGACTAATAAGCCTTGCCTTTCATCCTAACGTCAGTCTGCCCTGCAAATTACCGCTTCGGTAGTAGCCTTGACGAAAAGTCTTCCCGCATTTGAACACGAACGGGAGTGTAGGCGGAGCAAACCGAATTTGCGCTCAAGTTCTCTTTCCGTCTATCATGGACACTTTGGCTGTCTGCAATATCCCGAGCAGGTTCATCTTGGCATTTCATGGCAGCAATCTTCGCATGTTGTTAGTCCTTCCGCATGTCTACCTTCTCGCAGAGTGACCATTCCGTCCCGTACGTACTTTAAGTTGTAAGAGAAAGAAGGAAACTGCGGTAGACGTAGAAAAGGGTAGCTAGGAAGATAGTCTTAAGGTCCATAGCTGTTTTAAGAGGCTCACTCAGGCTGTATCGGACGCGAGCAAAGTTGAACTTGACTCCTCGATTCTCGTACCTAGATGCCAGAGACGAGACAATGCCTTCTACCAGTTGTCCAAACTATAACCATCACTGTCGTCTTCGACTGAAGGTTGAGTCCTGACGAGCTTCTACTCTCCAGACGACTACATCATCAGCAACACTGTTCTCCCAATTCCACCAGACTAGTGCAATTTTATGTGTCTAAGCTTTGTCGTAAATGTTTGAAAGCTCCTTGAATCCATGCTGTTTTTGTTTTTGACAGGGGCCGCAGACAAGATTCTGAAATACAGTGATTCCTGTGCTCCAACAATTCGTCGGGTTCTAAATCTTCCGCGTGTCCGCTCATTATTTTGTTCAAGAGCCTGATTATTAGTGGAAGTCACTAAATTCAGAAGAACTATTGTGCGTTCGCATGGTTCAATATGTATCGTAGCGTCAAACTGTGCGATTGGATTCGTGTATAATGCGCTAGGAATGGGCATATTCCTCGATGCCGACGAGGCGCAGGAGCTCGACGACACTCTTGTGTCCTTTGCTTCCGTCCTGTCAGAAATAACGTGCTTCAACTCTCTTGAGGAGTACCCGATGGCTCTCGTTCTGAATGACAGCGCTGATATCTCTGCAACCATAGGTTTTCCGGACATATCGAGCATTGCTGTTTCTAGCATTTTGCGTGCAGTAGTGCTCTAAGAATATTGGAAACTGGTAAGTAGAGGCGAGATAAGCGAATGCGTAGAATTGAACCTTTCTATTGTCTTCTTATTCTCGTTATTCAGTACGACTGCGCGTCTAAGACTTGGGCGTTGAGCAGAGGATGCAGATACGATGCAGAAAATGTAAGCAGAAGAGTGGCATAATCGAGGCTTTAACTGGTAGAATGCTCTCATCATAAAATCTGTATTCGCCTTTTGCTAAACTGATATAATGTTCAAACGTTTCGATGCCTTACTGAGCCTTCCAACTCTTAAAATGAAAGATTTCTATCCATAACTGTCTCCGATTGATGCTTGGCTCAGGCAGTTT
The DNA here is from genome assembly GCA_004802695.1 of Phellinidium pouzarii. Classification (NCBI taxonomy): domain Eukaryota; kingdom Fungi; phylum Basidiomycota; class Agaricomycetes; order Hymenochaetales; family Hymenochaetaceae; genus Phellinidium; species Phellinidium pouzarii. The sequence continues at coordinate 19,167 of SGPK01000142.1, forward strand.
TTGCGCTCTATAATAACCGCAGTTGCCGAATCACCTTGCCTTCTGTCTTGCATTTACGTTGCAGTCCGGACTCTAATGGCTGGCTCGGAGATACATACATAGCTTCAAGTTATTTCATCTTCATCGTTTAATCAAATCAAATTTCAAAGATACCCGTACATTCTAAGGCAGCGTCTATAAAATGCATTACAACATCCATAGCATAAATCATATCACATCTCTGGCCTCTCACGCATATTACCATACGTGCCATTTACATTTCCGACTAACCTCTCTGGGCTGAGGTCGCCCTTCTCAACGCCTTTGCTTTGGCGGAGGTCGAACCAGAATGTGAGGAGATACACGGTGAAGAGGAACGCGATAGTCCACTCGATAATTGCACCATCGTTCGGGCTTGAGGAGTCGAGGAGCGCGCCAAATGCGATGGCAAGTACGATGAGAATGAAAACGAATATGGCTTTGATTAAGTACGCGATTCTCAAGAGCCGGAATCTCCGGCCGAAGGTTTTGTCGAGCCATCTGAACTGAAATTAGAGTGAGTTCAATGGGATGGGCAGTGACAAGGGAAATACGTAAGAACGAACCTCGATAACGGTAAAGATAGCGGAAAGCGCAGTGCCAACGACGAAAATGAGGAGGAAGACACGATGGAGGCGTGAATGGCGTTTGGTATCGAAAATGGAGAGGAGAATCAGGCCGACACCGCCTACAAACGACCAGAAGATTGCAAGAGACCCCATGACTTTCTCCCGTCGACGCATGTCGGGAAGCAGCCTGTGGCGCAGCACGAGCTCAAATGAATAAAAGCAATATAGGAGAAGGAAGAAATAGGTACAAACCTTCCCTCATGCCGAGCCCATCTTTCAACTGCAAGACAAAAGACGAATCCAATAGCTGTTATCGCGCAGCCAGTGATGAAGAGTGGTTTGAGGAAGTCGGCAGCGACGTCTGAGATGTATGCGATGGTCTGGTCGTCACTCATAGATACATAATGCGGGCGGCCGGATGCGAGCCAGGTGATGAGCAGTGCCAGTACAGTGCCGAACCAGACGAACGCTGTGGCGAGAGGGACCCATACATACAGCCAGTGGTGATAACGGTTTCGTGGAACGTTATAGTCGCGACGGCCTCGAGGATGTGAGATATTCATGAGGGGAGGGAAGGGGTTAGTTGGAGTTAAATAAAGAGAGAGCAAGATTAAAAGGCACTGAGCATGTTGAGGATGGAGTAGTTGAGCACCAACCAATGTACAAATATTAGTCTCGGCGGGCAAAATGGTTAACTGACGTCATTATTATCATTGCTTGCGTAATAATGATTATGTCACATTATTTCTGTGTCTTCGATAGGACAACATAAATGAATGAAAAAATTACAACGACACAGCCGTTCTCATTTTCCTCCTTGGTATTCTCAGTCAAGATATCGTTGACTCTCATATCATGTCTGTTCTCACTCCAATGGCGTGGCGAATTACTGCGGACTGCCAATAATCGGCTACCCAATACCTAGGCAGCGATTAGAACTTCGAAACAATCTATTTGGTATGACATACAGGTCTGATGCCAGGAAACATGGAGTTCTAGTCTTTCGTGGTCTAGCCTTGCGCCATTGAAGTCGGTTTGTGGGTGTAGGTGTAGTGTAGGTGACAGCCTATAATCAATTGATGCGTCAAAAAGGGTAGCTACCTTATTTGGCATCTGGGTTATGTTATGCTAACTTACACTCCAACACTGCATCTCAATTTCTGTCCATTTCTCAACAGATACTCCGTGCCAATTGCGGCCGAGTGTATGTGAAGAAAGATGCCCAAGTGCGTCTTTGATTACGATCCTCGGGCTTCAAGAGGTACAATTTAGACAGCGCTGCTATCTGCGTGCTCTGTTGCGTCAGGCCTTTCGTCGATACCAGAGATGAAGATAAGAAGTCTGGTTTCACGCTAGGTTTTTGCTTAACCGCGACGTGGACGAACCGTTCTGTATCTTCTGCTTTGGGGTTTCTTCTGGTTCATCACCTTGCAGCGAGGCCTTTACCTCTTTCAAGACACATTAGCCATCCATTTATCACCACCTGCTACCAAGGAATAATGAGCATGAACGATGTCCCGCGGAACTGTCACCATTTGTACTGTCTAAACTATGATTGTTTGTATATTGACAGAAGGTCGCCGCCTTCGGAACGCAAATAGACCCACCGGACAGCAACGGAGAGGAAGAACACTTCCCGAAAGTGTGATATCCGAATTTATCCAGTATATCGTGATTGATTCGAGAACGCTATTATTATTGACCGACACTCAATTATGCCGACCTAGGTTTCGTAGAAAGTACAGGTTCTGAGAGAGGCTTATATATTTTCCTGCGATCTCAGGGATCGCGAACGTTTTCATTGTGGTACAGCCTTGAGGAAGACAATGAGAGGCTCCGCGGTCTGCGCAGAATAGCCACCGCGGCCAATTCCGCGTATCTTGGAACCACAACGGCCGCTTCAATGGTATTGTGTATATAGAATTAGTGAGTCTATACTATCCTCTGCAGGTCTTCGCGCAATTTGGTCTGACTAGGCCGTTCATGTGATATGNCAAAAAAAAGAAACATGGTTGTCGTTGAACCTAATGCATCTCCGCGAGCCGGAGCACGAAATAGACGCTCGTGAATAAGGTACCAGACTACTTTGACTGCATAATTAGTAATACATATCACAAGGAAATAAGCATGCATATCACCTCGAATAATAGAAATCGCATAATTTGGCCGACTAGATCGCTCATGCGGGATGCAAGGCACCATGACTATTCTTGAGTCTTCTTGCTTCTTCGCGAGCCAGAGTAGACGGTCGTGAAAAAGTACATTATTGACAACGAGACTAGATAATTAGAGATAGACTGTCAAGCAAGGAAATCATCATATACTTATTGAAAATATAAAAATATCCACGAAGACTCATCAGAGATCCTTGTTTTCGTAGAGCACGAGCGCGTACATACATTACTGTAAAGATAACCTTATTAGTAAATCCTCGTGACCTGCGTTGCTGCATTTGACCTTACATCCNTTTTTTTTCTTTTGCATTTCCTGCAAGTCACTCGGTCTATTGTATCTCTTCAAGCACCGGAGAGTGATATCCGCGTACTTATATGATCGCTTTTAACATTTACCGAGAATTCTTGATGCCGACACCGACAAATTTCAGGCAACATTATCAAACGCACCGAGTCCACAGATACTCGTCCTTGGTTGCTCCTTGAAGCTCCGGGAGAATGTGAATGCCGAGAAAGATGCTCCTTTTCTTTCCGCGTATTTTGATCTCGACCTTATTGGTCTCTTTTTCAGGCTGCCTTAAGAGAGAAATCAGCGGGATTTGTATATTCCACTTCTGATAACACAACTTCAATGACAGGCCCATGGATTGCAATACGGTCATATTGTCTTCAAGTGATCCCGCAAATCTAGACATACGGACTCGAAGAACTTCTTTTTTTTGACTTGATCTTGTCGAAGCTATCGAACATTACCGCGGGTGTGGAAAACACTACATGTGTAGAGACTTTTCTTCTATTCTGTAACTCTAAATTTGTGTACTGAACTGGTACCATCCTTGAAGTTGGAGGGCTCGGGTTACCATAAGTTATTTTATTATTTTATTATTTTGATTTACTCTCCTTTTTTTCAAGCCGACTATTTATTCCGGAGTCATATTTCCTACACATGTAGACCCAGTGCGATAAGCACCAAATCCTTTTCACGGAAAATGTGAAATCTAACTGATACGAGTGAGATACTAAAGCTTTGATAGTGGGCGGATACAAATGTAAAAGGTATCTGAGCTACCATTTATTAAAAGCATATAAAAAGAATGTTTACTATTTGGACGTTTACTCCGTCGAGTACGGAAACAATCGACTGTGAGTATGAGTAAATTTACCCTTAAAATATACCAGGTATGGAGTTCATTGCAGCACGAGTTCGTTTCATATTTCCTACAACAACAGGTTATGAATTGTCATCATAACCAAAAATCAAAAGCTTCATGAATCGTATTTATTTCGAACAAATTGACATCGCCTTAAGGCAAATCAAATTTTGTTTTGTGGAAGCTGATTGGTATGTATAGCCAAGTTTGCGGTAAACGTCTTTCTTGATTTAGCTCGATTCAAGCCGGTGGTCATTGCTGCGACATTGTGCATGATAACTGTATATCAACTCGGATACTTTCTAACTTTTACAAATTCCTGCTTTGTTCTGAAAGTTTATCGATGACGATATCGGCACGTACACATATCTTGATGTTTGATGCTTCATTGTGCAGAGCCTGGTTTTCCAGAGCCTTGATTTCTCCTTATCCTTTAACACTAACCAAAATGTATGTTCCATACATGGCCATTAACGTCAATGTATGCTCACATTGACATACTCGATCTATTTTCATGCCATTTTATCAATAAGAAGAGAATCCAGTTTGACCTAAATGAATTTCCGTTCACATTAATTTACTGACCCTTAAACGGGGTCTCTCAAACGTAATCTCAAATATCTTGCGCGAATTAAAAGTATTTACAGTGGCTAACCCCAGAAAAGAGGACCAAATCTATCTCTATCATTATGTCATCAGTGTCAGTGGCTAGGGCAGCCCGCGCGATTAGCTATTAAATAAAAACTTCAACCGCGTTTCAATGCCCTTTCTAAACAAGGCTCGCCGTTCTTATGAAGTGTATCCACGTATATGCTAGACCTATCACATAATTGTCTACAGACTGAAGCGGATCGTTCAAGTCTTGTGTAGTAGAATTAAATCAGCGGTGAATGCGCCCGTTTGTTTCACTAGTCACATTGTGATCAAGGTAAGTGCAACGTGTCCTACTCGCTGATTATATTTCCCGTGCCTGTCTAATAGAATTCTACCTAGAGTCAGTATTCTCTCCGACTCAAATATCAGAGCAAACCCCTCGGCATCTTCTACTGTAAGCTTGAGCCGATATGCCTGAGGACAGATATCCCCCTGCGCGTGCTGTAACTAACTTTCGCTCATCAATTAATGAATGATGTGAACGTCCATCTATCAAATATCAAACTCAATATGACGTCTGTCTTACACCTGCGGGTGTGCTTTTGGGGATTAACCCGGCTAGATAGATTACCTTGGGGACTGCATACGCATATCATCCCGCAAAGAAACCAAGCCTGCCCACAGTCGAATCGCTATTTCATCACAGCCCATATCCAATAAAGCTCTGTCGGAAGACGGCAGGACGGTGGAAGATAACTAGCAGATCTTAAGAGCTAATGGGTGTACCTCAAGTTGTGTAAAGTCTTGGATAGCGTCACGGTTCTATTCGGCTTGTGATTTCAGATATTTAAGTATACTAATGACATTATCGAATAAACGAGGCTCTTCACTACCTATGTAATTAAAAGGCGTTGCGCATAGATACGGTCTCCCGGTCTCCACTAAATATTTATGACTTTATTTCAATTTTAATACGTATAACGCCTTGTGAGCAGTTTCGCTCTTGAAAATATTCTGAATATTCGTATACAAACTGATGTTACCTAGCAGGTAACGTTCCTAAATTCTATTGACGTCATTCGTCAGAATCAGTTGTCATGACCGGGCCGCAAAGAAAGGATAGAATCCCTTAGTGCTCCTTGCACAAATATTTTCGGTCTATCGTGGCTCATAAGTCTTTATTCTGTAAAGATTAGATCATGCTGGCGTTCTCCGCTTGGCAGAACTTAAGTTTGGAGCTTAATCATATTGTCAGGCTCTGTCATTCTTAGATTGTTCTTGTAGCGATTCAGAAACAGCCACTTGATAGCATCCGGGTTCTAGGCTCTGCAACAAGCAGATACTGCATTGCGGCTTTTGTGAGACTTCTACGGACTCGCCGATCGGCCCGACCACAGGTGATAATGGGGTCTTTCTTGTTCTTCATCTGACTTTTCTTCGGCGTGTCTTGATTCTGTATTGTGAAGCGGGTTATTCACAAGATAAATCAGGAGTACAGTGTATCCGAAAACTAGAGAGTAGTTTGAAGTTTGAACTGATATTTAGTTTAGTGTAGTGGCGCTTGGCGCTTATATCAACGGCATCTGCCGAGGCCACGCTCGCGTGGTTTGCCTTTTATGACCAAGTAACCAGGAAGTATACATTTGTGAGTTCATCAAAGGCTCTAAGTCACCTGTCAGCCTATCAGAAGAAATTAGGAGAGCTATGGAGCTATACTGGTAGCATGCTACAGCATCCATTTCCCCATAGCCCTACCCCAATTTTTTCAGGCGACGGCGACGCTCATGGCCACGCAATGACTCATTTCTTGCGGGATGGCTGTGAAGGGGTATTTTAAAGTTTTATTTTTATTTCTAAGCTATTTAGATCACAAATTCCGCATAATGTTTTAATTATTGAAATGAAGTATTCAACAGGGTTCGTGTCTCGCTTCGGTCTATTTCTCTGGGCCGAGGAGTCACAAAAGGATGCTGCGTGAATGGTATAGCTGATGATCTGATTTGCGTCTTCGCCGGAGAATTGGGTAGTCCGCTTCTACTGTCAATGAGTAGCAATCATGAGCAGATGTAGTATCCATACTATGCTTTAGAAATCTTGGCACTCAGACTCATTTGGTGCCGACTACTGCCCGTGAGAGTTACTAGTAAATTGTAAATTAGTCGTAATTCGTGGAAATTAGTGCGAAGAGGGAAAGTGTTACCTTTTCAGAGCAACAAAGCGTTATGATTGCAATGAAACGAAGTAATCTTTCGAGCAAAGGAAGAATCCGAGTATCTCGGGTAAGTAAATACAAGATGGACGTTGATCGTGGGAGACTTATCTATTAATTTAATTTACAGTTTCTTTATTTGCTCTCCCGCAAACACCTACACTAACCTTAGTAAAACAGTTAAACTACTATACTATTTCTGTCTGCGAGAATATTAATATTATTGGCGTTACAGATCGCTGCAAGAGTGGGACACCCAATACGAACGGCACTTTGTATTGACATAAAGTTGACATGTATTGTTGCCGCTGGCTTCGCAGAATCCTCCTCTCCGATGTCCATCGGCGAGACCTCCGTAGGTTCATTTACCCGCTTATCATATCGAAATGCTTTTTGACACAGAAGCTCACAATTCTTCCCGCAGACAGGCCCAAGCCTCCCCGCTCGCACGGCGCTGTCCAAGAGCCTTGGCAGGAGGCGCTACTACATCGGCTAATGTTTCGATATAGCCCCGACCAGTGACTATATAAAAAGGGATTATGCTGTCTGATTTATGATTCACCGTACTCTACCACTTTAATCGTCCATCCTTACCATGTCATTGCCCTCCGACTCATCTCCACATAAAAAGCACAAGTCTGAGGACGATGTGCAGTCCCCAGTCGATCACCGCAAGCGTCGCCGTAATAGGACAACCCAATCCTGTCTCAACTGCCATGGTTCTAAGAGAATGGTCCGTGTATTCATTTGATTCCATGAATCAGCGCTGGCTAATTACTTTTTTTTTCCACCAGTGTGACAGGTATGTTTTTCGGAACAGCAATAGCATATTTATGCTGATGCAAATTATTACTTGACAGAAAACGGCCAGCTTGTGGTCGATGCGTGAAGCTTGGTCTCGTATGTCAATACTTCAATCATCAGGGCAGGGTTATTTGAAGCTTACTTTGCCTGGAATATAGAGTGGGATATGCGTATACGAGGTTGACGATGCCAGCCAGAGGTACGTATCACTCAAAAGATTGTCGTATTTACATGCCTGACGATACATAAAACCCTCAGGAGCACAGATAAAGACGAAAATTCACACCTCAAGAACCGCATAGCCGAGCTCGAAGGTTTTATCCGCGAATATAAAAGAAAGCCTCATCCTCGATGGGCAACCGTTGAACCGAAGAAGGGGTCAGAATTATCTTCTTCATCTCCACCAGTATCGGATGCTGGGTCAGAAGCGGAATCTCCTTTTGAAACTAAGGAATCATTATCCTTCGACTCGAATGATTCCGTGACCAGCGCATCGAGTCCATGCGAACTCGTTCCGCATACCCCGCCAGCTCACAGCAAAGAGCCCGTTTTCCTCACTGGTCAAGACAATGTATCTTCATTCCTCTTCTCCGGAGACGATAGCTTGTCATCCTTGCAATCTGGAACCTCATTCAATCTCAGATCAGGACAGGTGAGCGCCTCGCACAGAGAAGGCATCGACGATATGGTCGGTTTCGACAATGTCATACTACCAGGCGACGAAAACGAGGTATTTGAACGAGTTTTCTCACAGATTCTTCAACAAGATGCCTGCAGATCTGCCAAAGCAGAGAATGCTTGCCAGTGCATGAATAAATCGTCCGCCTACTCTGTCGTGCTCTCCCTCGCACCACATGTAAGGAGAGCGCTAGACGCGCTAGGTGCGCTTCCAGAACATCGCGCTTTGCAAATGGGTGAATCATGCAGATACTTGAAGCACGTAAAAGACCTTGAATCAGTGATATCGTACGTCCTTTATTTTCATGAAAGCGGCGAGAGCAGAAAGATCTGACATGATTTTTGATATAGAGCTGTCGTCGAATCAGTGTCAACCTCTCTTTCCACTTCATCCACGTGCTCAGTGCAAAACCTAGATTCACTAAACAGAAATTCGGAGACGTCCACGATATCAACAGAGGATTCGCCATTGCAACGGGTATTGGCAGCACGCCGGGCTACCATCGCACAGCCTCCCTTTCCAGTCCTAGCGCCACATGCGTCTAGTGTGCTGAATGCTCCGCAGAAGCAGATGCGAGAAGATTCTCTACTTTGGGGGTTGAGAGATCGCTCAGCAAGTGAGAACTTGGTGGGACACTCTGTAATAGATCAGTTTATGACGTGGGATCCTCCGTCGCGCTTCTCATGGCCAAGCACAATTTCTTTATGAAGGTTAGTTCCAGATCATTCATTGATTAGAGTTCACAGAATTTACGCACCAACTCTATCATTCAATTGTATAAATAAATTTGAATGGACAAAATAGAGTGTTTCTTCTGTATTGGTACTTGGAAGTGACTAAGTTATTTTTGCGCTTGTGATTATTTTATGCTGTAGATGTGCACGTTGTCGCATTTTCAATATATGCATTGACTGGTCAATGTACTTCTTTTTCTCACGAACCTAAGAATAATTTCAGACGATATGGATACCTGAATGTTGCTTAGAGATGCTCACCGTCCCATTGGTTTCTGTATTTTTCTTCTTAAGCGTGTATTTTTGACTTGGCAAGAGAGCGAGGCGTAGAGTGATTCGTTAGCATATATTCTTATCTCCAACTTGATAAAAACAGAACAGCAGAACAAACGAATATAGACGCACGCGGCACGTCATTCATGAATTAGGGCGTAGATTTCAGTTGAAATTTTGATTAAGCAAGGTCCATTGACTCGGAGGAAACACGAAGTTGCACTGGCAAACTTAATGTAAATTGTATAATGAAGGGCAAATTCTTGGCGGAAACCGTCAATACCCATGCTGACCCATGGACAGAGGTGGTGGAAGTAAGGATATATGCGGATCTTGAGATAATTTTCATAGGTCGGTTCTATTAGAATCTCAGCGCGTAAGTGATACATGACCTGCAGGTAAAGCCTAATTACCGTCGGACAAAAGTCGAGAAGTACGGTTAGTTCTTGCATGTGAATTTTTCTAGCTCTGATTGCTTTTGATCTAGTCTTGTAGTTCGCTGCCACGGTACTATATATCGTTACTTTGAGAAGAGTGACTAGTGAGAGAGATCGTTCTCACCTGATAGAGTCGAGACAAATCGCATTTGTAAGGGAAGAGAAATTGTGCTAAGGAAGGAAGCGCTACTCAAAGCTTAGGACGTTGATTTATCATAATGAAAAAAAAAAAAAAACTTCACAACTACATACCAATGGGTATACCATGGCAAAAAGACCAAACGTAAATGAGACGCCATACAGTTTAAATGGAGCTCGAATTCTGAGAATAGTAATCTTGTTAAATATATACTTACATTCGTGTTTCAATTTTAAGAATGTGCGCGTACCAAGTCAAGGGGATACGCAGCGCGCGGAATGCGCCGACGTGGTAATTAATCCGCAGCAAGCACGATTCACTAAGAAGCACTAGTACTGGGAGGATATTGTTGTGTTTATTTTCACCGGTCAGTTATATGAAGAGGAGAACAATGTGAATATTTCACCGAGAACTTGTTACAGCCTCGAGAACACGGTTTGCTAGTCAAAGGACATTAGCGAGTCTAACACGCTCTCTATGTTAAATACGTACAATCTACACATAAGTCCTTATAACAGCGAAAGCATGAGGTACAAGAGCGACTCGGAAGAGGCTGAGGTTCAAGATCGTTGGATCATGAGAACAGCGCACGGCAGGGCGTATTCATGAGAAAGCGCCGAAGTGAAAATGAAAAATTGATGTCGGTATTAATGTGCTGTCCGTATGGCATATACGCGTTAGATCACCTTGAAATCGTTTTGGGGCATGGGGGCTCTCGACGTGACGCAACATGTACGGCCACGTGATCCGTGACAAATTACCTTGACTCTCGAACGCTCAGGCTACAGTGTCTACTATCCAAATTACGCTTTAAGATGTGCGCAAATACACATACTATAATAATCTATGCTTCGTATAGTGTTCTAAGCATATTCTTTGGGCTCATACGGCTTCGACATGCAAGAGAACAGCAGCTTCAAGTTGTGACTGGCTATGCTAGCCTCTGGTAGAAGTGAAACTGGAGACCGCATTTCCGCTAGGCTGGCGTGCTGGAAGAGTGGCTGACGAGCCCGAGGAAAATATATAAGAGTATTCCCGGATGCTCGTAGACCTTTGTGTCCCTTGTCTTCTTCCCCCCACCTTCCCTTGCGCATTCGCCCACAGTAGCATAGCATCGCCATGCCCGCCGGTCCTTTCTCTATGAATATTCCCTCTTCTCTGGAAGACTCTAGAGATGCTATGCACCGTCCGACCGATGACACCTCGGCCGGACGACCAATATCACCCCTACACTTACATCCCATCCTTTTTCTAGTTCTCATGGTCAGCGTATCGCTTATCGTACTCGTTATCTTTCTCTCTCTCCTATACCGCTTCATCGTACACCGTCGCAAGGTCGTCCGACTCAACACAGCGGATGTTGAACATAGTCTCGAGAAGGAAGATAACGAGCTGACTGACAATGATCTGCTTCCCACCGCCGAAGCCATCTTCTTGGTATGTTGTCTTTCTTGGGATACCTGATTATCACGTCCTTATCTCGCTCTTCAAGGCTGCTTCAACGGAAACCAGCAGCGCATCGAATATGGAAAGTCCCTTCGCCGNCGAAGTAATAGGATCCCTCGCTCGCTCAAATAGCGGTCTGTCAGCCCCAGACGAGCCCTCAAAACCCGTGAAACGCGAAGTCTTCATTGATATTCGCAGCCAAGGAAACAGCGATCTAAAAATCAGCGAGCAGGACATGCAGGCCCTGCGTATTTGTGCCTGTCGATAGTACGTCCTTCGTAAACCTCTGGTTTGTTACTCAGCTGACTTACTTCTTTCTTTCATTTAGCGACGATGAATTCGAAAAATCTCCCGTAGAAATCTCCGCAGCTCTCAAGAATGTGAGAGAGTTTATCGATCGTGTCGAGGCGGCAATGACCGCGATGCCTCATTCGGAGAAGCGCAGCTCCGGCGGAATTGCAACGGAGAAGGAATTGGCAGGGCGAGTAGATTGGTTTTCAATCTGGACGATTCTGATATGCGTTCATCTTATAGTGGTGTCACTCACTCAAGCATAGAGACGTCTGCGCTTGCTGTGAATGCTGGGATTACGTCGTCGATTGTTACGGAGCCCTATCCTTTAGTTGCTGTCGATCTTAAGCCTAATGGATACTCTGCCTGGCCCGAATTCACCATTCATGTATCCACGAACCCCTGCGTTTCTTCGCTGCCTCGCACGCCTTCCTTGCCGTCTCCGCCAAAGATCAGTCCAAAGGCACACCTCGCCCGCGAGCGCCTCGACGCGCAACTCCGCGGCAGCAACATTTCAGAACCAGTCTCAGGTGATTTCCCAGTCACTCACCATGCGACATTCCCTTCACCTTCTCTCGCCCTAGCCGCACGGCGGATGGAGATCGAGAAGGGGATCCAGGAGCGTCGTCCTCGAGGCCCTCGTCCTGGTGTGCACCCCTACGAACCGTATATCTCTTCATCCCTGTCTCCAATCCGCATCTACAATGCGGCTGGCTCTCGAAAGGAATCTAGCCCCGCGAAGCCCGCCCCGAAGAATCCCCTCGTCAGCATCTTGTTCTCTGTTGCGAAGAAACTTTATCTGGCTCCGAAGGACCCTGTTGATACTGTCATCGTCGCCGTCGTCACTGACCGGAGAAAGGAGAACGAAGTCCAGCTCTTAGCACGTACAAACGCTAAAAACGCCAGGCGCACTGCTAGCAAACAACGCAGAGCACTAGCTGAGTCACGATCGTTGCGCTCGATGACGAAGACGACGTCGATGACTGAGGGTCTTTCAGGCATCGCGAGTGGCCAGCTCAAGAGTCTAGCCCCGAGGATCCCCCCNACTGCCCGGACCCTCTTCCTTGGGCCCGACTCTAGGGCTTGTCTGTGGTGCTTCTTTCACTGCCGACAATCACAACAGCCCGCCGCTGCCATCAAGAGGAGATATTATGCTGACTGTGTCTATGCCTCTGCCTGCGCCGTCTCAGCTTCAAGGCGAGCCTCAAGACGTACCTCGAGACGTACCCCAAGACGAATCTCAAGACGGCGAAGACAAACCTCAAGTTGAGCCTTTAGTCGAGTCCCAAGCCCCTCCTCAAGACCCGCCTCAAGCCCAGCCTCAAGCCCAGCCCTGTGTTCAGCCCTACGTCCAGTCCCCTCCCAACTCCCAGCCTCTGAAGACAACAACATCGTCTCGTTCAGCCCTTGCCAGCCTCTCAAACCGCCCCCACGTCATTCAGTCCATCGTTAAGGCCGGCGCTGCCCATCTCACAGTCTATCCGTCGTCCCCACCTGGTCGCTCAGATGCATGCGCCGAGAAGGCGCCAGCCCGCGCAACTTCGGTTGCCGGACCTGCGCGCTTTACCTCGCGTCGCTCGCGTCCAGGCCGGGAGAACGCCTCGCCCCTTACGGCCGCACGGAATGACAAACAGAAGAAACGTGTCTCGCTCGTAGCTCCAAGCTCGCGGTACACGTCTTTGACTGAGCCAACTGAGAAGCGTGCCTCACTTAACGGATTGGATTCGCCATCGACGCCTTCATCTGCCAAGACCGAGAAACCGAAGAAGTGTGCCGCGCTTGTAGCTTCGAGCTCGCCATCGGCACCTTCGTCCATTCGGTCTGCGGAGGTGAAAAGGCGCTCTCCGCTTGCAACCTCAGGCTCTCCGCCCACGCCTCCATCCGTGCGGACTGAGAAACAGAAGAAGCGAATGTCAGCTGTATCCTCAAGCTCGAGCTGTTCGTCGACGTCTCGTGACTCGTCTCCTTCGACTCGGACACCCCCTTCGACAAATCCTGAGCTGACTTGTAAATCTGGGCTGACTAGTAGATCTGGCGACTTGAAGAAACGCACCTCGCTTGTATATCCGGCCGTGCCATCGGTGTCTTCACATTCTCTCGGGCGGACTGGCAATCAGAAGAACTGCGTCTTGCGTGTCACATCGAGCTTGCCTTCACCCTCTGCGTCTTCGTCGTCCACATCGTCTTCGTCGCCGTCGCCCATCAGACGTGGCGGACGCGTTCTGAGTATCTCCCCAGGCGGCCTTCAAGACTCACGTCCTCGTCTCGTCCTTGGTCCCCGATCTTTGGGGCCTGCTGCTCGGAATTCCTCTCCTAGGAAGCCGACCTGGCGCTGAAGGACTATTAGTAAGTAATTTTAAAGAATACACTATACGTTATACCGTAAGTACAATAAGTACAATTAGTTTGGATACCCATACCCCTTTTTTCTATCTTCTCTTCTATCTTTTCCTATTTTAATCCTAATTCACCGATATGGGCCCGTATCGCATTACTATTTTACCCTTTTTCTTTTATTTTCTAGCGCTTCGTTTTCTGCTTTGGGTTTCGCTCTCTTTTTCTTTTTNCTCGCTCTGTTTCTCTTTTTTNGCTCCTTTCTCAAAAACCCAAAAAGGGTAAAAGACAAGACAAAAAAANCCTCTCTTATTCTTTCCTTTCTATTTCGCTCTTCTTTTTCTTCTTTCGTCTCCAGTGACTCCGACTTCGGCTCGCTACCAAACTCCAAAAAAANGGTCAAAATTATAGTTAAAAATTCCATTAGGAAACCAAAAACACTTGTAGTCTTTCTAGTTTTTATAATAATACTACTATAATTATTATATTATTTTACCTATAGAAGATACTTTACACTGAAAATTTAGTCAAGGTCTTAAGTTCCTGAATCCAACTCGGACTCAGACTCAAATGCATGCAAGTAGTCCCTTGCTGGTACTGATTAGTACTCTTAATAGCACCTCACAATGTTTGCGTATTTGAGAAAAAAAAATACTATTATAGCATTCCATACTTAGGGATGAAGAGCCAGAGTCAGAGCGCGGATCAGGGAGGACACAAAGACAGGAGACAAAGACGGACGGACAGACAGACGAAGAGATGAGACGAAATTTGATTCCATGTTCGTATGAAAAACAAGAGGTACAAGTTTAAGAGGGCTAAAAGAAATAAAAAAAAGAACAAAGGGTTAGGAACAAATAGACGACAGAAATAGAATGAAGAATGAANNAAAAAAAAAGAATGACGCAAATCAAAATAGACACACGCGCATGACATGGACATGATGTTAGTTGAATCAATCCCTCCGCCTCTCCATCTGTTTCTTCCTCCTTCCTTCCTTGATCCCCAACCCGCCCAACAACAGCCTGAACTTGGAAGCCGCAATCTGTAATTCAGAAACCAGAAGATAAAGTAAATATCGCATCCTACGCCTTATGACGTCGCGACGGCAGCTGTGGCAGCTACCAGACCGACTGACACCTTCGTCCCATCAGGTGCTAAGGCGGGTATAGCCTTGCTTAGGTCCACATTCACAGGTTGGGGCACCGCGAGTTTTTCAAATATCTAACCAAAAAAAAGGAACATCGTTATGAATTATCTCAGATATTATATGCAAAACGCACCTTGAGATAGCACGCAGGCGCCTGGCATCCACTGACAGCCCAACGTCCGTCAATGACCGTAAACGGTACACCGCTGACGCCCTTGCGGGCCGCATCCGCGCTGGCAGCGCGCACCGCCGCATCGAGCTCATTGCCTTCAATCCAGCGCTGTGCCTCCGTCCGGTTCTTGAACAGCCTCTTCCCAAACACGGTGTCGTCCGCACTCGCACCCAAATCCGCACCTCCTTCTCCTTCATCTGGGTCCGCGTCTTTGTAGGGATCTAGATCTGACGCAGTGGGTCTTGGCGTGGTCGCTGGCGCAAACGTCAGCTCGGCATCGGACGCGGTTGCGAGCTCTGCGAGCACACGCGCGTCACCGATGTCGCGCCCCTGCTCGAAAAATGCGCGGAAGAGCCGCTTGAGGAGCGGTTGTTGAGCGGTTTGGCCGCCGATGGCGTACGCGCGCTGCAAGAGCCGATGAGCCCGTGCAGTTTGGCGGACCACGCCTTCGAAGGAGCTGTATGCAGTAATGTGTTAGCAAGAAGGAAATGTTTTAAAAAAAGGAGCAAAGCGTGGCATTTGAAATTAGCTCAATCAGTCCTTTAGAGACCTCACAGACAACTCGGAGGCCATCAGATCACCAGATAAAAATAGTGATGCGAACGAACGTTAAAGATGAAAAGAAACAGAACTCACAACTCAAGACCCTCCTGCTTCGCGCGGCCCTGGATTATCTCAAGGGTCTGCTGCCACTTGTCAGCGCCCATCTTGCGCTCATAAAACGCTTGCTTCGTGATGGGAATGTCGGAAGGGAGGGACGGGTGGAGGATGAAGGGGTGATACTGGACGACGAAGTCGACGGGGAGCGACGCAGCCCGGGCGAGGGCCATGCCGTGCTCGAGCTCGATGTGGCCGATGTAGCACCATGCGCAGAGCTAGCCAGGTGGATAGCGGGTGTAAGGTGGTCAGCAAAGAAAACAAAATGTAAAACAAAATAAACGGGTTGGAGAACGAAAAGAAATGGCACGCACGAAGTCTGAGACGACGTCGATTTTAATTGTCTTGCGCGTGGGCACGGAGATGGACATGGCAGGGAGCGAGACCCAACACTTAGGGCGGAGTCGAGAGAGGTCGATGAGCTTAGGAAGCGGGTTCCTCTGGCGTGTTGGACGTCGCAACTCTGTGCCACGTCTTTGGGGTTGTCGCTGTTGTCTTTGTCGTGCTCGCCGTTGTTGTCGTCTGGGTCGACGTCGGGGAAGATAAGTTGAGCGGGAGCGGGGAAGCGCACAGGTTAGGATTAATATTGCTTAGCGATATAGCTTAAAAACTGCCGACGGCTTACTCTGTAACATTATGTAAGCTGACTACACGACGCTGACTGGATCAAACTTAAAAATTTAGGCGCATTACAAATTGGTTACATTTCAGAGATTACGAATACATTAATAAGCCCGCTGCGCCTCCCTTGCCTCCCTAATCTCCTCCGCATCTACAACATCCGGATCACGTCCCTTCACCTCAGGCAGCAGCAACGTGCAGAATGCACCCGCGATGCAGCACCCGAAGAATACTTGAATGCCAAGTCAGAGCCATTTTTAGTGGAAGCAAAAGGAATGAACATACTCCAGAGAACGTTCGGCGTGCCAATCGTGTCGGTGAGTGTGTTGAACACCAGGGCCGAGATGATCGCACCCACTTTCCCCATCGCAGCGCTCAGCCCATGAGCGAATGCACGGAAGCGTGTCGGGAACACCTCAGCCGGATAACACTGTACCAGAACTGTTTAGACACGATGCTTGTTTCACGCTCAGTAGTAGTGACGGAAACGCACATAGGTTGTCGTGTTTGCTCCAAAGTTGAAGAAGAACTGTAGAAGCGCGAAGCACACGATGAACGGCACCGTTCCCATCGTCTCGAACTTCCCCGCGAGGATGCCCACTGGATTATTGCATCACAGCATCAGCATCAGCATCATTTAGTCAAACCGCCGCTTACAGAAAAGTGCAGCGAGCAAAAACCCCTGAATTTGAATCCACTTCCGCCCAAGCCACTCGATCGTGAGCACACACACGTAGTATCCTGCACTCCAAATTTGGGAGTACTCATAAACTACGATGGACGAATCGAATCAATATAAGGTACGACGTACCGGGAACGAATCCGAGCGCGGTGATGATAAGGTTGCCCGTCGCGATTTTGAACAGCTTCTCCCATGGCGTGCCCTCCGAACCGTCAAACCCAATCTGCTGCAACACCACGTTCTGGTTTAAGTTAATCCCGTAGAACCTGCACACGAACACAATTGAAATATCAGCTCAAAGAAAATAAATGAGATTTAAAATGGGCAGGAACGAACGCTATATCTAACAGGAACCAACACGAGCATGTCCCAAGCAAGATCTTCCCGTGCCGCCACTCGGAAAAGTAGATCAAAAACTCCTTAAAATGCGTCTTTTTCCGCCTCGCGACCTCGACCTTCCCAAGGCCTTGTTCGTTCTCGATAATCTGCTCCGGCGTCTCCTCCACAGCTGGACCTACAATGCGTCCCTGTGTGTCTCTCGCTCTTTTGTTAATTCCGTTCATGTTCGGAGTCGTTGGCGAGGAGCTGGCGCTCAATGTAGATGCATCGACACCCTCATCCTTTTCGTTCTGCGCCTTCTTCGCACGCGCGAACTCATCATCATCACCTTCTTCGAGACGGCGCGCAGCTTCGAAGCGGCGCGCTTCAGGTAATGTGAGACGTTGGTAGAGCGTCGCGAAAGCAGGGATGAGCGATAGTCCTACAATTATGCGCCAGACTGATCGGAAAGCGATTTATTAAACAGATCGTCATTGTAATCCAAATTCAAAGAAAACATACCTCCATCGACCTTGCTCGTCTCGCCCTTTTGCATGACGTTCTTATAACACGCCAACACAACCATTGCCGCAATACTCCCCACGAAGCTACCCCAGCCCTGATTCGCGAAGATATAGTTCAGCATAACTCCGCGCTTGCGCACCGATGCGCGATCCGACGAAACCGATGCGCTCATAGGGTAATCCCCACCGACGCCGACGCCGAGCAGGATGCGGAAAATGGAGAGGTATATGAGGGAGCCATTTGGTGAGATAGAGCCCGTCGGGGTGGTGAGACATAGAATTGTTGCGATTATGATTAGAAGGAGCTCTTTTCCGTAGACGCGCTTTCGGCCGAGGGCGTCAGCGAGGTAGCCTGGTTGGGATAAGAGGAAAAAGAAATTTGTAGGCATTGAACTTTTTTCCGTTTGGCAACGTGTGAGCACGACTTACCAAAAAGAAATTGACCGATAACGCTTCCGATGTTAGCAGATGCCTTCAAAAGTCCTTCAAGGTTTGCGGGGAGCGAAGCTCCGCCGTACAATCGGAACTGCAGCATCGTCGCAACGGGCTGAACACCACCAAACATGCTTATCAGTCTCACCGTTATTAAAGAAGATTCGTACAGCAGACTCACGTTGATAATGAACAGATCGTACGCTACACCGCCGTACATCAGCACAAATTCTAAACTGCTACTTCATCCAATGCAATTTAGATAATACTCGCCATCAAGGAAAAATCCGACCCCCGCGATTCCGAGCAGCTGTATCTCAGTGGTTGTAAGGATAAAAGGCGGCCTACCCTCTCCGCTTCGTTCATACTCCTCCAAGCCAGATCGTGCGTGCGTGGTTTCGAATTCGGCGCCCTTGACAGGCAATGACGAGTGATCTGACATTGCGAGTCTTTTGGGAGTTGCTGTATATGCGCTGTGCAAGTCGGCTTATTATGGTGGTAGGTGAAGAAGCAGAGACGACTGGGATGGCTGGGCTATATACTGGTGTAGTGCGCGCTCTACGCTGCCGAAGACGGGAAGCTGGGGAACACAGATGACGGCTGTGCGCACGTTCACGATGTGCAGCGTATGAGGGCGCTGTGCTTGTGATGGCCGATGGCCCCGCACAGGAGCTTGAGGAGTCGGGTGGAGAAGATTATTGTTTCTGTTTATTTTACCATTTTGTCATAGATATCCTTATTTGGAAGGTTATGTTCTCAGACCGGGTGTTGCCGGTTTATGGTCTCGTGATCTCAGATTAGATATTTACCTTTTTTCCGCTTCCGCTCTACCGCCAACTTACTACTTACTTCAATATTAATATTATTCATTGTCTAATAACCTACAGGATGACTTTCAGGATCAAACCTCTGAAAAATATAGAATGATTATTCTTTTGCTAATTATTCTAAGCTCCGGTAATAAACGTCTGGCATCGCATTTTTAGCCGAAGAAAGAACGTGTGCAGTCAGCGCACGATCACAGCGCTTGTATACACCCGCCTCCAAAGACCACCACGAGGTAAGCCTATGGTAAGCAGTGCCCACGTCGCCATTCATAAGTAGAGGGTAATAACAGCATAGTCTATATTGGAGCGTCTGTCGAGCAGTGGGAGGACATCAGATCCAAATGCCAATAACCCCCCCTGAGAGATAAAATAGCTCTGATCCTGTGCATAAAGCGCTGCGGGACCAGAATCAGCAGCAATGGAAGAAGGAAGTTTTCGCATATCTGCAACTTCTATCAGATAGAAGACGGACCCGCCTAGCTTTCAGCGACTGCGATGCTATTCGAGACAGACATAGCATGTGTGAGTACGGAATTTACGAGATTTTAATTATCAAAGTACTTACTGTCGTCTTGCCTGTGAATACTCAGTTACAGACACTGAACGAAAGGATGCATCGCTTGGTACAAAGTTCCACATTCGACAAGTGCCCTGAAAGATTACATTATAACGACGAAAATACTGTGGACGATAAACGCCTAACGGGNTGCTTATCCAATCACCCTTCAAATATCTCTATAGAACTGCCCTATTAGTCGCCTCCAGCCATCTCAAGCGGAGACTTACACTACTATCTGGGAAGCCAGGAATACGCTGCGCAGCCTACTTGTCAGATTCCATGTGATCATGCACAGGCAGTACTAATATACTGTCAGTCCTTCCTTGGCTGATAGACGCATCCTTAGCGCAGTCATAAAAGCTAGATTTCGCATTTGTCTTGAAGTAGAACTAGCCTGTGTATGATTAACCCCCAGTTCTATTGCCCTCGCAGCTATGCATCCGCGGCAGCGGCAGCTCGCATAGAGATGGCGGTGGTACCGAACGACAAGCCTGACAACGTGAACTACAGAAAGCTACCTCTTTTGGGAGAAAACAGATTCAACAGTTTCCGATGGCCTCTCCCTAATGCCTATTCAAGCTCCAATGGCATCTCAGCCTGGCCGCACGCAGGTGACGGAGACCATCTTTGGAATGGGCCAGTGAAGGCTACGCTTGCTCCTCTACGCCCTTCACCTCCATCGTTCATGTCCTTCCCGACGGAAAAAACTCAACCTGAGCGTCGGAGGGCAAGCGCACATGCGACTTTTGGTGCACTGGCAGGAAGAGGTGGGTATGGGCATGGTTATTATGGATACGGGTGCAGCCGCTTCGGGCCGTATTTCGGTGCGTTGCTTGAAGCATTCAGGCATGCGCTCGGGTACGGACCACAGAAGACGGCACAGGAAATTGTGGGTATTCTGGAGGAGATCGAGCGCACTAGGGACTTGAATGACTGGTACGGTTCTTTATTGAAGGACCGGAACCTAACACGAGAAAAAGCTGTACAGAGGACACGCATCAGCAAACGTTGTGTACGGTTGTTAGAATACACCCAGTAAGTGTAAAAATCACTTTTTAAAAGGACATGACTTATAAGCTGAAAATTTGTACACTCAGTTCTCAATCGTTTCAAATACAACTCAAGGCACTTGACATGCTGTGTGATTTGGTGAGAAACCCACTGGTACTCATAAGTCTAAAGGAAATCGGTACTGTGCAGCAGATGAAAGCGATGATGCGGTTGCTGCGAACGAGGGGAGAAGCTAGGAGGTACTTCAGGGCGAGGAGCAACAGTTGAGGAGTAAAATTGTGTATTTTCTAAAAGCCTTGCGAGATGTCACAAAAGAAGATTAAAATGTTAAATGAAAGTACCTTTAAATATGACAATGAACCTTGAAACCATAATGCAACTTGGTATCTTCCCCTTTTTTTCCATGGATGAAAAGAACCGGCACTATGGCCTCTCACAAGAAATTGTTGGAAATGATAATCCATGTCAATTCTGCTGGCAATCTGGCTTCTGCATAATTGGTCTGCGTTGTTTCCGTTCAGTGTGCTAAGTGTTGTCAACATTCCGTTGATGTAGTGAAAATGAGTTCACTTAGAGAAAAAAGATGAAGGTGAGAGCATCATCTTGAAATAGTTTCATTCTGAATTAAATATTGACAGAAACACTTCAAGTAGTAGCTATACCATATTTGAGACGCTCTGAACGATGGGATGCGAGTAGGTAGGGGCAAATCAGTGGTTGTCCGGCATCGGCATCCGCAGATGTTCAATCTTCTTTCAAGACGTGATGCACTCGGATTGCACTTCTGAGCCTAGTATACTCATTCGTCCTGCGGAATGCCCTACAGGAAAGATCGAGATTCTTTCAGCGAAATTCTACCTGTGGCAAGAACTGTTGTACTTGGTAACGTAAGCAACTGGTGTCTTCACTACAATTTTTTCTCTCTTTTTGTCACTCTTTGACATAAAATCCAACGGCAGCCATCAGGAGCGAGTAGGTGCTATATACTTGGTCGATATTTCAGGACCCGAATTAATAGGCATGTAGACACATACGCAGGGAAGTGGACAGCCAGTTATTGGAGTCAATTCGGAAGGACCAGTACCACTTGAGTAAATGCCTAGAAGGTCGTTCTAAGGTAAAGGCATTCGAATGTGGCGGACTCGAAATTGTGAAGATGTTCTTCATCGTTGCCAGCTTCCTGGTCGTTATGTTTCACGGGTCGTGCAGAACAGACGTAGCAGGCGTGCAGGGAGAACGGGATGCATGACGATGATATACAATCAATGAAATTCGTCGAGCACGTTTATACAGCCTGGGGACGTACGTAACGCGGTAACGCCTGAGATCTGTACCTTTTTACTTTATTTTCCGTGATCGTCGTCTGAGACTGAGACTGAGATAAGAAATCCCGTAAATAAATAAATAAATAAATAAAACAAGGAATACTGATAGGGTCATCGCCTTGTCATTCCGAAGGAATATTTACAACGAGGACTAGAAATGAGGGAAAATACAAGCAAAGGCAAAGACAGTTTTTCTTCTAATTCTTGAGTCTGAGAGCCCAAAAGGCAAGGCGTGGGAACAGATTACATTACATTTTTATTGTTTGGGCGTAATCCCCTTTCTGTGCGCAAGGCGCAAGGCGCTACGGCTACGGTTGTGACAACCAGTGTTCAGCTTCTCCCTCTCCCTCTCCCTCTCCCTAGTCCGCCTGATTTTTCGCCACGGAGGCGACGACGACAACCTCAACAACAATGTCCCAGACTCACGTAATATCTTCATCCTCGCAAAATTCGCAATCGTCTGGCGGCTCTAGTCCTGTCATCGGTGGTCACTTTAGAGTCGACAAGAAAATCGGCGAGGGCTCGTTCGGTGTCGTTTTCGCAGGTTTGCAAATGCATTGCCTGTGGAATACTGCCCGATGGCTGATGTTGGTGGTATCATTTTAGGCGAAGACTTACGGCAACGTGGCCGCCTTGTTGCTATCAAGTTTGTACGTCGTGTTCCACATTGTGGCTTGTTCACAGCCTAACATTGTCCATTCCTTCCAGGAACCTCGCAAGAGTGATGCACCCCAGCTGAGAGATGAATATCGTAGCTATAGAACGCTGCGAGGGCTCGGTATGTTTTCCGGCAATTTGTCCGATATACCCGAATTCATGTCTGACGCCGTACGTCAGAGGGCATTCCTCAGGTGCATTACTTTGGCCAGGAAGGCTTGCATAATGTCCTTGTCATTGATCTCCTCGGGCCGAACCTGGAGGATCTATTCGATATGTGTAGTCGGAAGTTCTCTGTCAAATCTGTGTGCATGATGGCTCTGCAAATGGTGCTTATTTTCACATTCTTCTTGTCGAATTATAGTGCTGATTTTAGCTCCTACCCTGTTTCAGATCTCTCGTGTAGAAAGTGTACATAACAAGTCACTCATTTACCGCGATATCAAACCTGACAACTTCCTCATTGGCCCTCCTGGGACCAAGTACGCGAATACCGTTTACCTCATCGGTGGGCATCCCTTTAACCTCTTCAGACAATATTTTATTCTTATAAACGTCATTGCACCTGTTTTTCCTTCTATTGCATTCCATTGCGTTTCTTGTGCGGGTTTCAGATTTCGGTATGGCGAAGCACTACCAGGACCCTAAAACGAAGCAACATATCCCTTACCGCGAACGAAAGAGTCTGAGCGGCACTGCTCGCTACATGAGCATCAACACACATTTGGGGCGAGGTGTGTGTTGCTTAAGGGGATGCTTCGTTCTTACGTCAGTTTTGTACTAACTACGGGCTCTAGAGCAATCGCGGAGAGATGACATGGAGTCACTTGGGCATGTTTTCATGTACTTCTTACGGGGTGGTCTTCCTTGGCAAGGTTTGAAGGCTGCAACGAATAAACAAAAGTACGAAAAGATCGGTGAAAAGAAACAGAGTACTGTGATCAACGACTTGTGTGATGGTTTTCCAGGTATGTCGTATGGATTGCTACCCTATGTGTACGCTAATTTTAATTTGTTTCAGAGGAATTCTCAATATACATGAACTATGTACGGAAGCTCGGCTTTGAAGAGGCGCCAGATTACAATTTCCTTCGCGATCTTTTCTTGAAGGTGTTGAAGAACTTGGGCGAGTCAGATGACCGGATGTTTGATTGGTGTCTTCTGAACAACGGGAAAGGCTGGGAATATGGAAGCGTGAGTGTTTCTTGTCTCAATATGAATCCATATTCCAACATTAATTTCCATAGCGCGCACAGAAGACACAAGCGAACACTACAGCGTTACAGCAGCGCGAGCACCGCCACAGAGAGCATCGGCAGCGTTCATCGCGACCCGCTGAAAACGCAGGCGCTGCACAAGCTGGAACGAATGGCACGCCTATCATACTTACGCCTGCCGCAGCGCAGATCAAAGATCGGGAACGCGAGCGTGTGCGGCGCGCTCATGCAACGCCAGCTCGGGAGTTGTCGATGAGTGTGCAGCCCATCGCACCGACTTCACGGCTTGGTAGCCATATCGCGCGGGGCGATCGAGAGACGAGCGGGACGAATACTCCAGTTACCCATCCTTATGCAAGCGCCAGTCCGACGCCCACGCCATCAACACCAAACGGTGGTGCCGCCGGCGGCGGAACATATCCGAGGACTACATCGAATTCTCCTCTGCCTCCGATTCCTGGGGACGAGCGTGGAGAGCGGGAGCAGGGTATGGGGTTGGCGCAATCGGGTTCAAATGTTGCGCTGGGTGGAATGAATAGTATCAGTGGGACACCAATTCCAGGGCAGGCCTATGCACACCCTGCAGGTGCTGCTGCAGGGACCGTGCCAACACACTCGCGTGGGATGAGTGTACCCCGTGTAGATGGGTTGGGTTACGGTTCGAACAGTGGCGCGGCGATGAATGTGGAACAGCCGCATCAACGAGGATTCTTTGCAATATTGTGCTGCAGGGCATAACGTATGAGCATTTGAAGTCCAATTCTGTCTTCGTTATCGTCTTCGTGAGTATACACTTTTTGTGATTTTTCTTTGATGGCCTCAAGTCTGATGATGATCAATTCGCAGTCCACATTCGTTATTACGACTGCCCCTGCTATTACTCACGCCAAGCATTGCACGACATAGGCTATGTACCATTCTGTTTGCACCAATCTAACCAAATGCAACAAGCGTATAAAATGAACACCGTCACGAATGTTGCATTCACATCGACTTTACCCTCGCTCCCTAATCCTACCCTAGTCAAGCTATCGATTGCACTGTGTCTTGTTCCCGACTTTTTATCTCGCGGACCGCCATTCTTTCTCACTTTCCTCGTATTCACCATTTCTTTCACTAGTCTTTTTCTTTTGACCTCTCTTCTTTCCTATCGTCTCTCGCTCTCTATTACCCCACAATCTACTTGGGCTGTTTCACAGCGTATTTTTTNCTTTACGTCTCTTCCATTGGCATACACATCCTCGTTGCATTGGCATTTGACGATATTTCTCAGCGTCGCATGTATTCTAGGTTTTCTTCCTTTCTTCTGCTTACATCTTTCTGTCGCATAACGAGCACCTTCGCATACGGGGCGTCCTTCTCGAACACCCCTTTCGCTGGTTCTTTCTAATCATCTTGCCTTTTTTNCTCCGCGATCTAATTTATTGATGACTTTAGGACCTGTACATAGGCATGTCCGCGCCGCGTTCCTTTTCTCTCTCCTCTAATGGTCAATTAAGTGTCCGAGTTTTTTACATATAGCGTATCTTATTTTGTCGCTGTTGCGTCCGCGGACGGATGTACAGACGACTTGCGAATAAATAGAAATTAGACCATGTCTTTTGCGATTTTTTAAAGAATAGGAATTAGCGTGAGTAGCAGCATACGGGGGTAAGAAAAATAGCTAAATATACACAACGAAACAAATACGAGATTATATTAATTCTGGAGTGCCCAAGACGACTGCGTTAAATATAGGAGAAAGACCATCTATGATGGAAAGTACATCTTGGATGCAGAAGTAAATTGAAACCGTGGTAAGCCCGTCATACTACGCCGTTTCGAACGTCTAGTTTTTCGTCTTCGTCAGAAGATTATCTAAAAGTCCTTCGTGTTGACATCCCTCGGTTCATCAGATCATACGGAAGAGACTCGTAAGCGATTAGCGGTTGACCTCCCTAAAACATATCGCGTAGCCAAGTCAGCGTTGTCCAGACGACAAAGTCGTAGAGCACATACCAGCTACAGCGCAATAACAAAGAGCCGCAACGGCAGTACTAGCTGCGCAGTTAGTGCGCGAAGGGCGCTGCGACGGGGTACGCGCCGGAAGGGACGGCATAGGGCGCGTGTGCGGGATCGGGTGCGTCCACTACGTAGGTACGCGCGCCTGCGAGGCCTATAGGGTCCGGACGCGCATCTGCTTGCTTTTCGTACGCAGCGGCCTCTGCGGTGTCTGCGTGCGATGTGGGCGTAGACTTTGAAGGCGAAGCTGAAGAACGCGAGAGGACAGTGAAGGGTGAGTGGAAGGCGCGTTTGTGCAGGTGGGTGCATGAGAGGGACGAGCGCGAGACGTTTGAGACGAGCTGGCGGAACATGATGGTGGTGGGAGATGAAGGGGGCGTTTCGTGGTGAAGGGTGAAGGAGATTTATAGAGCAGGGTCTTTCCGTTGGGGTAAGCTCATGCGGGGTCAGCCAATCCCTGCTCATCGCTTACGACCGTCTCCCACAGCGAACTTATCTCGCAGTAAACTCGCAGTAAACTCGCAGGACTTCTGTTATTTTGCTGCAATAACATGCTGCTTTATTTGCTTTTAGTCTCTACTTTTCTCCCGGAAACATGTTTTGTCCATCTCAATATATTTTTGTTCCTTTAGCTCTTACAATCAATCATCCAACATTGCCCACTGGCACCCACTGGCACCCACGAAAAGCTTAGGGTTTAAAATTTACCCCCCTGGAAGCCTTATAGATATCTCTACGTCGCGCAGCATTGCACCGTCATAACCGAATCCTACTTCCGAGGTCCTTGTCTGACCTTGTCCGTCGTCGTTCCGCCCTGCGACCCATCGACATCATAATAGTCTCGACCCTTCAATTGAATCCATATTGCATAACCTCGGGTATTTACGCTTCATTGTAGTACACGCTTTGCAAACTTGAACTTAGAACTTAAACTAAAGATTCTTGCAATGAAGTTGCAAGTCCCCACGGATCTGGTCACTCGTAGCCATCTCCGCGGTTGTTGCAACAAATTGGTATTTCGCCCTCGGTGATGTTTAGACACAGTCTCTTTTGTTCTCTTTTCTTGGATAAATTCATCTGATTTGCGCACAGAATCATTGTCAAAATTCCTTCCGTTCATTTCATATCCCGAACGCTTATGAAAAGCCGCCGCTCACAAGAAGAGCTACATCAATTTCGAGTCTTCTGTCATCACGGATTTTTGCAAAGTCATATAACTAGTTATAATCAATCATAACATGCATAATATACATAATATGCATAACAGTTTTGGACATGGTTAAGATCGGATATATTTATGCATGTTTTTGACAACTGTTATGGTAAATTGCGAACATGCATAACTCATACGGCTGATTAGAATATGCATAACACTTAGGGCATGCGTACATGTAAACATGTGCATACCACGCATATTATAATTATACTTCAAGCCTTACAGTCTTAGCTATTTAATATGACTTGGGACGATTGTAATAGAAATTAATTGAGCAACAAAACAAGTTTATTATATGGATGAAGGTACTATGTACAGGAGTAAGATATAGGTAAAACATAGTACTCCACTCCTGCACTCATCTCCCTCATCACTCACATGCCCATTGATCGGTCACCCCATGTGCACATCACACAGCGTCCCCGTGTGGTCCACAAATGTTGCAGGCACTGGTTCACCGCGCAGTGCAGCTGTGCGACCATCAACTTAATGTGAAGCAACCCAATGTTCTGCCAGTTCTTCTTAAGCAGAGAGACAAGGAAGTTGATGGTTATAGAGCATATATAGTCAATATGTAAGATACAAGCAAAAGCCTGAAGGAAAGCTGCAATGTGACTTAATCCTCGGTCATCTGAATGTGACCCATGGCAACACTGTTAAGACAAGTAGCCTAACACTTAGATAATCAATGATAAAGACTTATTACTTCAACAAGGGTAATAGTCGAGTAAGACAAGAGACACTTCTTAATAAGAAGGTTGAATGATACTAGCCTCCCAAGGGCCTAGTAGCAGAAGTGTTAAGATGAGTAAGATTGACAAGAGGTCAAGCTTAAGGCTCAACCTACTAGAGTACAGGGTTTATATACATAAAGGTACTTGGCACACAGACCAAGCAGTGCTACTTTAGGGGCAGACAAAGTAGCAAAGGAAAAGGAAGTTGAAAACAAAGTGAGGTAGCCTACTGTAACATTACCTCCCCTCTAAGACTTGTTATCTACCATGATAACAAAAGAGAATGATTCAATGGCTTGGTGGTGACCTAGTGATGCTAATGTTGTTCCTATCCTCAGAGAGCAAGCCTCATACTGGTGGAGGAGATCCAATAGTGATTTTTTCCTCTGCAAAGGAGACACGACATTGTCTAGTCAGGCAGGTGGATGGAATTCCTCTCTGGGAGGAAATTGGTGGGACCAGTAGGATGTTAGAAGTCAATTGTCGATCATGCCGATCTTTTGATTTTCTTTCCTTTTTAGTCTTATTGCTGATCCATTTCCCTTTTTGTATTGATCTCCATTCCTCCCCGCTCCCCATCATTAATAATAAGTTCACAAGGACACATGATCATCCCCTTATAGTAGTACCTTCACATGAACCCATGCCAGATAAATAGCTGAGCTGAACACCTGTCATTCCCTGTTCTTCTCTTCTACTTACCTTTGTGTCACCCTAGGTACTATTGTATTTGTTACTTATTGATAAATCTACTTACCTTCATGTCACCCTAGTGTTAAGCACATTGTGAGCATAGTATCTCTGAGCCTCCTCTCAACTTCTAGATCCTCTTGACCACTAGTCAGCGCTTATCTGACCATGTTAGGGCAACACTACACACAACAAAGGTGCACAGATTCTAACAAGAAAAAGACAACAAGGATAGAGGTCAAGATGACAGAGGAGTAGTCATACAGTGAATAGTGGATATCCTGAGACAACTCAACTGAGGTCTCTAGGTCTGCATTGCCAGGTATTTATACAGGTGGGCCACTTTAGGGCTGGTGTCAGAAAAGAATTATTGCTTTAAGAAAGCAAGCACATAGTAACAAAGAAACCAACAATAGAAATGACCAAGAGACAGTTCAACAAAGATTACAATCCACAAGAGATTGTGTGGAGACA
Source organism: Phellinidium pouzarii (assembly GCA_004802695.1). Taxonomy (NCBI): domain Eukaryota; kingdom Fungi; phylum Basidiomycota; class Agaricomycetes; order Hymenochaetales; family Hymenochaetaceae; genus Phellinidium; species Phellinidium pouzarii. Next base: position 48,286 of record SGPK01000142.1, read on the forward strand.
TGAATGGGAGCAACAGCACATAGTCCCTATGATCCGCAAAGACATACTGTGTGACCGATGCAAGCGCATATACAATATGGGATGGGATGTGTACCGACTGCTGATAGCAGAAACATCCGCAGTGGCAGTATTTACCAACATGGACATGAAGACGGAACACAAGGTATTCAGAGTACCAAACAAACCACATCTAATAGCCTATGAACACTCAGTCAAGACATTTGTCTATGATGTGAAGGACTACATCAACTTTGTATCCATAAGGATGACACTCAATAATACACCACACACAGAACAACAATGCACCCAGCACTATGTAGAAGTCTATATGCCCTACAGGGTTAACAGTCACGAGATGATCAGGATTCATAACACAAGTATTTGCACCAGAACATTAATAGCCTTCACACAATATGTAGGAGCAGGTTATACAACCAGCAATGGGAAGGTCACACAGGAAATAGACAGCCTCACCATCACACTATGGGCCAGCGATAGAAATACAAGGCCCAGAGGACCATTTGTGGATTACAGACAAATATCCACACAACCCAACTATATGCCATATATGGTTAGTACAGAAGCTATTCCTGGATCCACAGAAGCCATCATTGGATCTACCTAATGATCATCAGGACTCTAATGTCACTTAATCAGTTCCAACCCAATTAGGACTAGAACCAGTACAGCAATCAAGCCACAAACCAAACATGGAAATGACAATCATGGCGCTTGGCCACATTGCCATTATTAGAAGGGAAACACATTCGAACCAAGTGGAACACTATGGAACTCCACAGGAAACCATATGCAGACATAGGGGAATAGCTAGGAACATACAGGAATGTTCTAGCAAGGCACATTCCCTAAAGGAGGTAACAGAAGTACAGAAGGAGGTAGAATGCGCTAGAACATAAAGAAAGGATGACCACAATAGGAAGAGACCTGTACTGCACAGCAGCCACAGCAGTAAACCATAGTTCAGATAGCCATTAGTAGTAAAGACATACTGCACCACAGCTAAGGGTGCAGGTCCCTCTGTACAGTATAAAAGGAGGCAAGGTAGCACTCCTAAAACCTCAGTTTAATTCAATTAACTATCATCACTAAAACAATACACTTAAAGGGTGAACCCCTCTAAACTACCAAGCTAGTCAGTTTTACTCTATTATCTATCACTTGTTCTACACTATTACCACAGCAATAGTGCAGTCCTAACAGCTGGTCTAATTCTATAGCTATCTTACTAACCAGAGTGATGAGGAACAATGGTGCCATAATGATGTGATATGGTGCAATCCCTTCTAGAACCTTCTGCTTAGAAATGATTACCTAATGGCCCTACTGACTAATGACTACCTAAGCAATGACTAATCCTTTGATTATATAATGATTATGTAAGAGTGCCACAAAGATGAAATTAAGTGAAAAAATGTCTATATCATAACAGACCATAAGGAGGCCCACCTGAGTTATTCCCAGCTGCCACCTAACATAGGGGTTCTGGGGAGTCAGTGCAAGGAATGGACAGTATTCTTAGTAGAGTCAGGTGGGCTTTGTTTGCTATATGGGGTGGGGATTGGAGATCAAATGGCATCTGGGGGGATCCATCTCCTGTGATGCCAGAGTCAAGGCAGTAGCATGAGAGGAGAGGAAGGATGCCATGTTCAATTGTGCTGTCTGCATTGAGGGAGGCAAGTACAGTGAGGAAGGTGTTGATGTTGCTAAGCTGAATGCAGGTCTTTCGAAGATCTTCACCAATCCTTGTGACCACTTCTTGAATCTTTGCCATGTAGGATCCAATGACTGCAAAGTTGGTGAGTTGTCTATTTTGATGCCTCTCTAGTTTGCAGAGTGCAGATGGATAGATTTCTTCATCAGCAATGAGGTGACAGAACCATTGGTTGGAGTTTTCTGACAGTTGTTTAAGAATATGATGAGGGGCTCAAAGGAAGTGATCTTGGTTGCGTTCAATGTAGCAATTAATTTTGGAGTGATAGACAGGCATGGTAGTAAAGGGTGGATTTTATAGGATTTGCATTGGGTTTGTTGCTGTTTTATGCCAGAGAATGCTGCTTTTTGTGTGTTGTCAGTATTTCTCCCAAATCTTCTAAATCTTCTTCATCTTCCCATGTGTTATGATATAGACATTTTTTCATTTTAAATTTCGCTTTCATGACACTCTTACATAATCATTACATAATAAGAGGATTAGTCATTGCTTAGGTAATCATTAGTCAGTAGGGGATCAGGTAATCATTAGGTAATCATTAGGTAATCATTAGGTAATCATTACTAAGCGGAAGGTTCTAGAAG
>SGPK01000143.1:0-50590 GCA_004802695.1 Phellinidium pouzarii
AAAAACACGGGGGCTACGCTCGGTGGAGAGCGCGTACTTTTGGCGGTGGTGGTTGAGTGAGGAAGGGATGGAAAGGAAGACCGACGGGTATAGCGTGAGCGGACAGAAACACGCGTTTGACTATGCAACGGCAAACGAGAAGGGAAAGGGCGCGAAGGAAGCAAAAAAAAAAAAAATAGGGCCAAAATGGAATTATCGGAAAAACATGAAGAAAAATCTAATTTGGATCTATGATACACTTGAAACCCAAGCTCTTTCCAATGGAATTCATTCAGAGAGACACAGCCTTCGACCTCTCCGCTTGCCGTGCGGGTTGAGCTGCTTGAGCGAGAGCGAGAACAATGACAATGACAGGCCACCGCCGGTTTGACCATCAGTACTGTTTTATGTCTGAGCCACGACACCGTGACACGGCATGGAACGCCACGGACTCACTGACTGCAAAAGTCAAAATGTAAATCGACTTCGACTTCGCCGTCAGATTCAAGAACCTCGAATATTAATGTCTATGGCAAGATCCGACTGCACACGATCAATGTCCCAGCTCAGTATTATCATTATCATTATCATTATTTTATTATTCTGTACCACACGCCGTTCATTCTCCATTCTCCGTCGCGTTTTTCTCCGCATCCCCGCGAATTCGAGCTCCGTAGGATAAACAACAAGCGGGTGCACTGAGCGATTGCCACGTCGACCAGTGCCACCAGCGCTGTGGGTGGCGTCTCAAGAACTCAGAGCCGAGCCTTCTCTAGTTCTTTTGCTCAACCCTGCATCAAGAAGAAAGTTTAAAGCGTTTATTCATCTCTACAACTTGTTACAAGAACGCGTCGTTCATTATCATTATCATTATCGACTTCATTATCACGAGCTTCCACTTTTATAGTTTTACAGGAAAGGAAAGAAGAAACCGTGAAAGAAAAATCACTGGAAAAAAAGGGAGAAACAGATCGCAAAAAGGGCCAAACAGTCCGCATTTGTCTAGATCTCCGGAGGGATCTGCTGCCTTCTTGCGCGCTTACGAGAAATTTGCCTTTCAATGCCGAACGAACAGTAGGAGCAACATCCGAAATTCGTCGTTGCGAATATGGCATTAGTAGAGAGTAGCAGCGAGTCAACAGTTGCGATGTGATAAGGCGGAATGGCTGCTAGAGGGTATACGATGTCTAGTCAAATACAAGTCAAATGAATCCGTATCTCGTCGCTACCGCCCGGTGGCGTTCGACGAGAAGAACCAAGACGCCCTCTTCGCTGTAGGCAGGAGTTAGTCAACTTGAATGAGTCGAAGGGCGCTCATACGTACCTGAACCACTATTGGAAGTAGAGCGCCGATCATTAGCCGACTCAGCGGATGCAAATAGATGGAAGAGAAAGAAAATCCACTCACCCGGCCTCTTCATTTTGTACTCGCGCAAGAGGGCTGACACCCCCCGCGAAGCTAGAAGGAGGGGAAGTCGAAGACGTCGCAGATACAGCTCCGCCTCCGCCCCGCAAAGGCTTGGCTATCCGTCCGAAGTTGATTGGTGAAGAAGCCGCTGCTTTTTGCGCTATTTAGACGGAGGCAAATGTCATATCAACTCTACTGGAAATCGAAATCAAATAAAGGAGTTGACTGACCTCGTGCCTGGTCTAGCCGGTCCTTTACGGCCTGAAGCTGCTCTTCAAACTTCTGATTTTGCACTGCGAGCCTCCGGTCCGCATCCTGAAGTAGGGCTTCAAGATTTTGAATACGCTCATTCCTAGCCAACAGCTTCCGTTCAGCGATTCCGGCTTCCTTTTTCAGAGCAGAGTTCTGATCAACGAGCTTAAAAAGAGTGAAATGCATATCATATCAGCTGTGGAAAATGACAAAGTCAAAAGTGACATACCTGCTTCTGAACCAATGTCAGCTGCTCTAGATTCCGCTCCAAGAATGCCATCTTCTTCTGCTGCGCCTTACTGTTGCTGTTACGGAGCACGTTATTATATTGCTCTCTGATCTCATCGAGCTGGATCTCGAGCTCCACTACCTGTCACAAGAAAAGAGAAGGTGGTGAGTATATATTCATAGCGAGTGAATTAGGTCGGAAAAACCTTCTCGCAGCGATTTTGCAGATCTCGCATCAAAGACTTTTTCACACCATCAAATTCAGCAAGTTGGACGTTGATGGCTTTGCGCGTCCTCTCCAGATCAGCCGCGCTCTCTGCCAGATTTTTGCCACCTTCGATACCAGCTGATGTGACGGCAAACGCACGCTGAAATACCGCTCAGGATCGATCTAACGAGGATATGACGAGTTTCAAACCTTGAGTTCTTCGTTGACGCCCTTGAGTCCATCAATCGTAGCATTGAGATTTCGAATATCAGATTGTCGCATCTCAACTTGCTGCTTGAGATCGACGACCTCACTTAGATGAGCCTCCCGCTTCGCAGCATACTGAGCTTCGAGTTTGTTCTAAAGAAGAGGACAATAAATATAGAAATTGCAGACAGTCAATATGTCCTACCTTCAACTCAGCCATCGATTCGGCAACATCGACGTTGCTCGTCTCTTCGTCGTTGATTGTTCTTTCAAGAAGCTCCTCGTACTCTGCCTCGAGCGCGGCAAGCCTGCTTTCAACTTCGTCGCGTCTACGCGCAATCATCTCATTCTCCTCCTGACTTTGCCGTAGACGCTCGACAGTCTCACGCACAAGTGATTGCCCCTCTGAAAGTTGACGACGAATAAGGGTGATATCGTCGGCCGTCAAAGAGACGCCGGACTCAGTATCAATTGTGTCCAATCTAGCCAAGAGCGAACGCAGGACTTCATCCTTCTCAGAAAACGTACCCTGCTAAACATAGAATCAGAACAAATTAAACAAAACAATATAGTATCGGAGGTAGCTTACAGCATCAAACTTAGCCATCATAAGAGCCATTTTATCTTGCTTCTTCTTCTCCTTATCCTCAAGAGAAGGGTCNTTTTTGATTGCTCTTAAGGTCTACGATAGCCTGACGGAGTTCTTCGAGTTCGCGAGTCGCATCCTGATTCTGTTCTTTAAGAATGTCGACAGTGATCGCGCCTTCCTTATTGTCGTAGTCCAGACGCTCGACCTGTAAGCGTAAGTCGTTGAGCTGTGCTGACATTGATTTGTTTTCCTAGAAAAGCAAGCATTTTTTAATATACAGGGTCCATAGCAAAGCAAAGGACAGGTGTTATTCACTGCCGAAAGGGAGCGCTCCTGCTCCTTCAAGAAAGCGAGCTCGTCGCGTGTCTCTTTCAACTGCTTTTCCGAAGCAACTAACGCACTCTCCCTTTCACCGAGCAAGTCGCTCAGTTCATTCTCGCGCCTCAAGAAATCCTCCCTCTCGTCCTTCTCCATACCAACGACTGTTGGTGTTTGCGGTCGGCTGTCGATCTCTCCGCGCAAACTCTCAATGACTGGATTGATAGGGGTCATGCTCCTCACAGACGAAGGCGTTGAAGGCTGGGGAACTTTCTTGCTCGGCATAGGATTGGTTACTTTGTCAGCAGAGACCCAGTCAGTCTGATCCACAGACCCTCCATTCCGCCAGATAGCCAGCTCCGCCTCAAGAGCAGCGATATAGGTCTGAAAAGATGCATTCGCCGCCTGAGACTGCTTCAAACGAGCCTTTAGCTCTGCCGGCGATAGCTCAGCATTGATACGAGCAGTGTTCTTGATAGACTTCGCGCGTATACCGAAGCGGAGAGTGGAAAGTGTTTCCGGCTCATTGTAAGATGAAGGGGAGCAGTTGATAATAAGTGTCGTACGAGAATTTCCACCGAGCGATTCTTGAAGAATACGAGTGAGCTTCGAGTCACGATACGGGATATGTGTTGACTTGTGGCCAGACAATGTCAGCAAATATTTTTAATACGCATGGGCGAGACTTTCGCACCTTTCCGTCTGTCAGCGAGTTAATAACCATCCCAAGAGCAGAAAGCGATTTGTTGATCTTTTTGGCCTCTTCAAGAGTTTGCCCTGAAGCACCAGTCTTACCGACTTTCTCGGATCCAGCCAGATCAACCAGATACAGATTTCCTGTCTTCTGAGCACCGGTGTCCGTGTTTCGCTGGTTTATGGTGATCAAGAAGATAGAATGAGACCTTGAACTCTCAGCATTCATGTCTGGGGTATTGCAAAGCGATAAGATCAGATATCATCTCGAGAAGAATCTCTTACTTGTCGCCGAAACAATACGGGCTTGTCCGCCCTGCCTCATAATTTCATAGACTTCTTTCGCGCTGCCGACATAGTAATCCGATAGGTTCTTTACGTACACGCCCTTGTTTTTCTCTTCATGTACTTGCAGATTATCATTTTGAGCTGAAATAAATTATTAAGCATACCTTTGATAGCAACTTAGACACGAAACACTCACGCGCAAGCAGGTCGCGTATACGTTCTAAGTAGATTTCCATGTATGATACCTTGACTAAGTATTCGAGGTGCAAATCCGATTCGACAATCGACGTGAATATTTGTTCGGTGATGCGAGGAATAATACCCTTGAGATCTGGACTGTCGATGTCGGCGCCCTGCAAGCTATGAACCCCCATGATCGGCGACCATAAGTTCAAAGCTTACCATCATCGTAAAAGTCTTTCCACTACCTGTCTGACCGTACGCAAAGACAGTCCCATTGTAACCATCCATCACATCTATCCGACTTTGTTCAGCACGTACTACTGCGCGGCAGAGTAAGGCTGGTTAGCTGATCTAACGCGTACCTGCTACGATACTAGTCGAAGAAGACACTTTAGTCTCCTGTAGAATGCACCTATTGCAGGAAGGTACCTACTCTTTCACGCCATACTCGAAGATTTCGACCTGCTGTGTACCCATAGGGAAGACGCGATCGAACGTGAAGCCATCTCTCTCCGGTCCTGTACTTGCAGACCTCAGTTGTACAGTGCGAAGGTTGCCATCGAAGGATACTACGATCTCTCCTCCCTCCCGCTGCTCTATCGCGTTTGTTGGACGAAAACTGTAGATGTAGAGCCAACGTCAGGTCATCCTCGCGTCAGGGTCGTGAAAGCTCACGTACCGACAAACGACTTTGATATTTGTAGGTGAAGTAGACGCCATGGTGGAGATCAGTAACCACCCGCTATTATGGTTGCGAGTGGACCCAAATGCACTAGGAGATCAGGCGTCGTTGTAGTTAAAGCCTCTGGAGAGAACTGTAATGAGCGTTCAGGAGGTGCTAGCGCGAAGTCCTACGCGTCGCCTTTCTTTTGAGCAATCCCTTAGTAATCAGCTTATGATCGCCAATATCGCGACAAAAAAAAATATCAATATTAATCCATTTACAGGGAATTATAATTTATACATAGTACATATACAGTTCCAGTGCGAATAAAAAAGACAGCTAGCTAGACTCATTATCGCCTCCTCGAGCTCATTCTCGTCACCCTTGTCCTAGCCTCTGGTACGATGTTCGTAGATTTCTCGCGCAACGTCGTACGCACCGGCTGGCTTTTCAGTGGAGCGATAGTCTTTGGATCCTGTAAGGGCGGCGAGAACGACAAATCTGGCTCCGGGGCTTCATCCGACAATGTTGTAGACGAAGATGCCTGCGAATTGCGCAGTGGATCTGATTCTCCATCTACCTTAATGCCAGCATCGTTTGTAGCCAGTACCTCATCTTCTTCATCTATGTCCTGCAGTTCCTCTCCATCACAAGGCAACATTTTTGTATCAGCTGTGAGATGAGCACTGTCCGTAGCAACTGTTCGTTGTCTTTGGAAGTCACGCAAGATATCAGAACGACTTCGTGTTCGTTCCCAGTTACCATTGTATTGCCATTTGCGTTTTTGTGGTGTTGAACCTGTAGGTGAACTTTGTCTAGTTCCTTGCTCTAGCAGAAGTTGATTATGTCGTTGTACAGTTGACACGTGCGAAGATGCCGATGACGCATGAGAATGGATTTGTTTAGCCAATTTGCTTGACTATAAAGAACAGTTCAGCATAACGTAGTCAGGCAAATGAGCGCGCGAACCTCTGCGTTAAACTGTTTCCCAAACACATCTAGTGCTCTAAGTGCTGATTCGGCGACACCTCGCGAACTCTCTATAACAGACTGCATATTCCCCTCTAATTGAGTCGCGGTTTCGGTGCGGGCACGTTTAATTTTGTGCTCTCGTTCGAATACTAGAAGCATTGCTATCAATATTATCCTGAAACAAGTATCGGAGAGACGAACCTTTCGAACATGAATTTAGCGTTTTTGAGACATGCAGAATCTCGTCCGAATGCGTCTTGATAGCATCAGCTACAGAAGTACGCATTCCTGAAAGTCCTTCTAAAACTGTCGTGCTCGCAGAGTGTAGACTCTAAATTGTATCATTAGAACAAGAAGCTCATGTAAGAAAACTTGAAATACCTCTGTCGCGGATAGCTTGGTCTGACTGCCCTCGACGGCAGCTTTCTCAAGCAAGGTACCCCAAGCTCGACCGCGAGCGGTAGACTCGCCTATAAGAGCGTTGTACTTCATAGAGAAAGATTCCGCATCTTCACACGCTTTGGAATTTGTCTTTTGCACGCCATGAACAACTTCCCTGAGTCCTCGATCTCGTTCCTCCGTGTAGTCGACAAGTAAAGATGAAACACGCTTGATGAGACTATCTCTCGCCTTCATAGAATTGCTTTTTTCTGCCTCGACTAATTCTGTGAGATGAGCATTTTGTTCCTTCAGCCTCGCGATTTCTTGGCGCATCGCGTGTGAAACGAGTTCACTCTGTCGCTCATTGACTTTCCGTTCACTTTCAATGACTACGCGAGCTTCCTTGATGAGCCTTTCGACAACTGAACCCAATGTTCGCATCGCTTGTTCAGCCTATGTCATAACGATATGAAAAAAGGCACTGCAATGCGCAAGAACGGCTTACTGTTGCAAAATTGACAGCACTCGCTTTCTCCATGTCGACACACATAGCCTGCATATCATTTTGTGTACTTACGGACCACGCCGACAGCTCATTCGCTAGACGGCCTTGTACTTCCTTGACGATGGTCCAGATATTTGTTAAATTTTCTTCGGAAGCGCCTTCGTTTGTCTGAATTGACTTCAGGAAATTCTTGATTAACTTCATCTGCTCCGCAAGAAACTGGCAATGGTCAGAAAGGGAGCTTGTTTCTGTCTTCTGGTAGGAGTCTGCCAAATTTTGCGTTTTGGTAAGCTCCTGTTCAGATGTCTTCACGAAATCCTCCAGGGTTAACATGAAGGATCGCATCTCCGAGTCGAGATTTTTACTCTGTGTTCTGATCGCTTTAGAGTTCGTGTCAAATTCATGCATTTTACGCTCTGCAAACTATTTCAGCTTAAATTCGAATCCTCAATAGGACACTTACCAATTTTGTTGAAGAGACCGGCGACATCGGATGTACTCTCCTCAACGACCTTCTTTAGACCATGAGCAATGTCATTAATAATGTCTTCGCTAGCCGCATGGGCTTTCCGCACGACTACTTCTTCCTCGAGTGCGCCCTTGACACCTACTAGTTCCCCTTCCTTCTGCATCAGCTCCCCCTCTCTGGTCTTAAGAGCAATTTTCGTATGTTTCAACTCTCCGTCCGTTTTCATCAGTAGGGCGATACTCTGTTCAAATTCTTCCCGCACTGATCGCATTTGACTTTCAATCATCTCGACTTGCTTTTTCGCCTCCTCGACCTCAGTCTGTCGCAACTCGTGTTCCGTGCTGAGCTGGGCCCACGTGTCCTCCGAGAAATAAATGCCATTTTTCTCGCGAGCAGCTAGGACGTCCGATTTAAGGCGTTCGATCTCTGCTACATATTCTTTGAGGAGAGCATTGCGTGTCATGCGTTGATTAGTCTCAGGTTTGTTTCGGATTGATTTGGCGCGCATGGCATAGTCTAATGTAGAGAGGGTCTCTTCCATGTTTGACCGAGCTGGGGAAACTGTCGCTATAATACAGGTCTTCGTGCGCCCGCCAAGCGAGTCTTGTAGAAGTCGGGTAAGTTTCGATTCGCTATCAAAGAGTGAGTACACATTACTCCTACTAAAACGGCGAAACATACCGGTAGGGAACGTGAGATGACTTGTCTACGAGAGCATTAATTACTCGTCCTAGCGTAAGCAAGCTTTGATTGATCATGCCCGCCTCTCGGGCCCGTTTGTTCTCCGCTCCGGACCTTCCGATATTTTCTGAGCCCGCCAGATCGACAAGATTAAGCTTTCCGACCTTTAGAAGATCATCACCGAGCGAAGAGGTCTCCTTCGAGTGTACAGTAATTGAGAATACCGAATGAGAGCGACTTGAGTGGTCGTTAAATTTAGTCGCAGCTATTTGTCTCCTCTGACTTCCTTTTGCTAGAAGAGCGAGGGCGTCGTTGAAATCTTTCACTGGTATCTCCTCCAGACCCTGAATAAGCACACCCTTTTTGCTTGAATCATCAAATATCTTTAATCCACTCTGGTTTTCTTTTGGTGCACCCATACTCATCGGTTGAGCAGAGCCTGTCGGCGCGGAAAATTCGGGAGCAAGGAGGTCACGTAGCTCTTCGTTATAGAGCTCAACGTAAGATATCTTCACGCTATAATCGGGCACCGAGGTCTCAAGTTGGTGGAAAAGTTTGAACAACACACGCGGGATCATCCCTGCTTGTGCTGAAGGGTTTCCAAGTGGAGTTAGAGATACGTCACCCTGCATCGTATAGCTGGAATTATAGAAGAGATTAGACAATAAGTTATTAAATTCGTAGCGCAAACATACGTCTTTCCTGTCCCTGTTTGCCCATATGCAAAGAGTGTGCAATTGTAGCCCTGGAGAACTTCGTCTAGCATGGGATGTACGACATCCCTGTAGACCATCGACTGATCGGCTTCAGGTCCAAAGACAACATCGAAAGGGTATGTACGTGTCGGCGGCAGCGTTACGATTCCAAGTACCGAGGTTGTTGCTGCTGTTTCGATCGTTATATTCTGGCCTCTTGGGCCCTCGGATGATATAATAATGGGCGAAGCCTCCTGGATCTCCCGCTCAGAACGCCTGCGGCAACGAATGGCAACCTGTATGTGCGATTCTGTCCCTTCATTTATGTGTTGCATCNTTTTTTGGAGCTGTTTGAGATATGGTCATTGAGCCGGAAGACTCGCATGGCTCTTCATTAGGTGTGGTGAGTTCAGGTCGAGTCTTCGCGAAAGCAGAGCGAGATCTAGTAGCCCCATTTGATGAATAAGAAGTAGAGTATAGTGCGCTATTGTTGTTGCGCATCCGCAACGCAGGAAGACGCGTTGCCATATTAACAAACAGACAGACGGAGTGGAACGGTGAGCGCGACAGTCCGACAGTGCGAGCCACTCGCATCCAACCACGGAACGCGTCAATCACGTGCACCCTATGAATTATGTAAGGCATTTGTCGGTCGTCAATCGGCGGTCGATCGTACTGCTTCTTCAACTCGACTCTCCGAGTTCTTGTGCGCTATAGCTCATGGGTAAACGCAAGAGATCATCGAGAAAGCTTCCTGTTGCTCGGAGACAAGAACCTTTAGGTAACTTGCCGCANTTTTTTGCTTGCATACCGTTTAGCTAATTAAACCTCGCCAGAAACTACATTCACTTGTCTCTTCTGCCACCATGAAAAAACTGTGAACGTCAAGATTGATCGAAAAGAAGGTGTTGCCGCACTCTTGTGTAGAACTTGTGGTCAAGAATTCAAAGGAAAAGTCAATCGTTAGTTTGTCCACCGGCTTTATTGCGATGACTTGCTGAGACAGCTGCGGCAAACTAGATCTGACAGAACCAATCGACGTCTACTCTGAATGGATTGATGCCGCAGATTCTGCACAAAATGAGATCGTCGATGATGGTATGAGTCGAAGCGAGCGATGAAGACTAGATGTTTAAACAACCAGTACCAGTACGCTCCAATTTTCAATCTTTAGTTGACGTGCTTATCTACGTTATGCAGTTGCGTATGATGCACAGACAAGCTTCAACGTCTTACAAATAACATTGCGTTGAATCTCTGTCCTCAACCTCAAGACTCGAGAGACTTTAATGTGGCTTCATTATAGTTATTTTTCCAGAACAGCGCTGCAGGTACGCTGGTATTTCCTTCCATCTGTGCAGTATGAACCACGTCCACTATATTAGTGTACTCTGTAAAAACTGTATCTACTCAAAAATAGAATAAGACGAGCTTTCGTTACGCCACTGACTGCGTTGAGAGTTGCCTAAAATGGACACAGCAGCTTGCGGTGAGAGCAACTTGAACTCTTTGCTTCTTCAAACTCTTAAACCCATGGCTGCGGGTCTGAAAAGTATAGACGAACATTCATCACTTTATCCTTTACTGACTTGCTCCGCCTATGTAGCCGTAATTTTGCTATCCTTTGTTCTCGCTGTGGGATTTCTCCTCATCATTCTCTCTTGTGCACTCTGGGCGAATTGGTTACCCCTACTCGTCGGTGGGTCCATCGTTGATCTTTAGCCTAACTTGTACTCAATTATCGAATTCAGCTCTGACATTTGTGCTCGCCCCACTCCCAAATGCTATCTTTGCTCGCTGCGGCTCTGATGATTTCTCGACGGACTCGGAGGGCTCAGGTCCTGCAGATCTCGGACGTTTCATAACGTCCATGGTCGTCATCACCGGCTTTGCGTTTCCGCTGATACTTGCGCATGCAGAGATCATACATCCCGCTGCTTGTGCTATGTCGATTATCGGAGGAGGGTATGTGATTCTTTGCTTTATTCCAGCACTATTGAATAAACGGTTTATATCCAATCAGACTTGTCTACGGCACTATTTTGTCATACGCAGCAGCTTTCAGACATGAATCGGACGAATTTTAGCTTTGTATTTCCATCGCCAGACTCTTGTTGTTTTGAGGATTTTATGAGCAGGTGTACTGATGCATCAATCGCACTTCTTAATTTATTGGAAATACGCTCATTACATTTGTTTGTCTGAGGTGAAAATACAATAATTAAAGAACGGACGTTACGATTCTATACTCAAGAATAATGATATGTCCAACCTTGAAGACGAAAGGTAATAACGACATGCCCACTAATAACCGCCCTCCCCTTGCATTTCTCGCGAGATCACTGCCAAGCTTCCTGTTCCGCATACTTTTGCCTGATGTCCTAAACCTACGGTCTTCACTTCTGCTGAAATTATAAATTGACCTTGCGCTACGAAAATAATGACGGCCTGATGTTCGACCGATTCCTGACTATCCAGACGCCCTAATGGAATATTCTTCAGCACGCCGTTGTAGATCATGCATTCAGAAGGTTCTACGTTGATGGTAAGGGAAAGTACACAAGTCGATGCTGTTCAGACAACCACTAAGTATACAATGCTCGCCCCCCTCTATTAACTTGAAAGAACTTACGAGTCAAATTCTGCACTCGTACTATCAGCAAAACATGTTGGTTTGGCGTTATCGTACAAGACAACCCTGTCCTTTGCATATCTTCCGCTAATGCCACGCCCTCGTTGATCTGATTCGACAAGAATAAATGAACGCGAATGTCACCCATGCAAAGAGCATTCAGCATCGGTTGTGTAAATCGCTGTTGACGAAGCGATAACTCCCCCATTCGCGAGCCTGCAGCCTTATAGTAGACATGACGTACGGGAGTTAATAAGGCATGGTAATGTCAGCCATCACAAAAGCTCACTTCTTTCCAAGTAGCGTGTACTCTTTTGAGAAGCTCCTCGCGATACCAAAAAAGCTCTTTCTGAGCTTTATCTTCTTCGCTAGCTAGGCCAGTAATGACGAATTGCCGATCTGTCAGTGATGGGATAGGTACTGCAGTCATTGACGACGCCAGATAAAAGCGCTTGATTGGTAACATAAATCTACAAAATTATCTTAGCTATGAATGCTGATCGGTACATTAATACATACTTGTAAGTAGATCCAGGAGGAATCACTCGGGAGGTCGACACTTCACGCACACGATGAGTATTAGTAAGCTCTAATTCTTCTGCTATATTGAAGACCTGCCTTCCAAGTCGTTTGACAGGGTAACTTCAAACGGCAAACCATACGTGTTTTGTACATCAAGCGTAAGCACACACCAGTCGAAATCGTTGATGTCTTTGAGCAGAGTATCCCATTCTTTACNTTTTTTGAGCTTTGCCAGACAACTCTAAGTTTGAGATGGGTAGAATGTTCATTCCCAAACATTCTAACATCTGGTAAACGGTGACGATGACGGGAAAAAGCAGCTGCCGCGCATAAAACACTGAAGGAGGTGTCTGCAGAGTATCCTGCCGTCGATTCGCATAAGAATACGATATTTGGATTGTGCCATCGGTGCTGAAAGTACCTATCGTTAGAAATAAGAATGGCAGTGAGTTTTGGTTTGCTCGCGCACCAGCCTGGTCTCCCGAAACACCTCACAAACACTGTAGCATCATTATGGGGAGGTATTTCCTTCTGGTGCTTATCTGGTTCCCAAGAGAAAACAGGCCTATGGACTAGGCTGTACTCTGCCTCGTAAGAGTCGAAGGCATTAAGTTCATTGTCATTCAATGCTTGTTCGAAGTATGCCTTCGTAGAATCGTCAAATGACAATTCGAGGAAGTCAATGGGAAGGGCTGAGATGTTCTCCAAAATTAAACGAATCACTGATCTGCAGAGAACCGGCCTAAATTCTATTTTCAATAAACAATATTTTCAGACTCACGTTTCTCCGTCATAAAGCATGACTGCACTATTTGTGAGCGAAGTCCCACGAATACGCAAACATGGCTGTTCCGGGACAACCTTAAGTTCTAGGTACTTCAGAGGGGCGGTGCTTTTACCCTTCTCCGATGGCACGACACTGGTATGCTTACGATTCTCAACCAGTCTATTGTTGAGAGACTTTGCCTTGTATCGCTCGCCTTCGTTAGAGTAAGCAACAGCCTTNAAAAAAATTTCTTTCATGCTCTTCTTCAGACAGCACGGGGAGCAATATTTCATGCGTTTCGACGCCAGACAATTGCACGATGCAACCACGGATAATAAGTGTACCTGGTTCTGTTGCTCTTCCGGACAAGGTGATAGTCTCATATGCGTTCGGCTGAATTTCTGCGGGTACAGGATTACCAACGAAAGGAACACCATCAGTGCTAAAGATGGCACAATAATTAATCAGTCAACTTTAATACAGATCAAATCACTGACCTAAGTGACACTTGTAGTATGTCAAGAGCAATGGAGTACGGATTTTCTAAAGCCACAATAAACTCTACTCTTTCGTTCGCGACAGCAATTATTTGGCTCTAAAAAATGCAAGATAAAATTTATAGGTAAGCTAGTCGAGGACTTAATGACTGACCTTATTGCTTGCTGTTCGTCTCGGATTGTATAGAAATGGATCTACCTTTACATGTTGCTCGTATTCTCCTTCAAATTGAATGCGGAGATCTGACCATGGTCTCTCAATTGGAAGATGAACAAACGACAGTCTGTGAAGAAGATAATAAAAACATATAAGATTGCGATGACGTAAATAGGAAGGAAAGTCAACGTACGGGATGAACTTTGTACCAACGACTATTTCTGCCAGCCAATATTCCAGTTTTCTTTCGTCTCCTCTGCGTCGAATTGTCGCCATAGCACGCGCAGACGCCGTGAAGAAGTGATACTGATCTTCCGAATCAAGAAAGTTGTGTAAACTTCGTAGAGCAGATAATGCGAAAAGGGTAACAGTTGGGTAGTCTTTTATTTTCTCATTTAGCTTAATTTAAGTGGAAATTGCTCTGGCTGTTCACCTGGTAGGGCTTCTGCCACTGCAAGCGCCTCCCTAACCATACCAACCTGAAGGTCCGGCCATGCATATTGAGTTACAGGTGTATTTTGATATGCTTGGTTTGAGTGGTGCGTATCAGAAAACGATGAACGCGAGGGTCGGACAACGTCGAGCTCTTCATTCGCAACGAATCTGACAGAATCCAAGTCTATGCCATGAACGTCACATATATATCTGATGAGCCGCAATATGCTAGTATTTCCAGCCACATCGTCTTTTTCTCGAATGCCTACACTGCCCAGACTGGCATCTGAATTTGAAGCAGCGATAGTATCTGATGTCAGTTCCGTAGGGTCTTTCGCTTCCTCCCGTCCTCGAACAACAAGGTCCATCACACAGGCAAGAAGCTCCCGCAAGATGTAGGCTTCTTTTCGTCTATAACGTAACTTAGAGTAAATCCCAGCAGCGCAGCGTAAAGCTTCAATTCTTTCTCTAGAGTCAAGGTGAAGCAGCCATGGGCCGTGTGCCTGTGTGAGGGCTGCTGAGATATCCGATCGAGATATGCCAGCTACTGTGTCAAGACGATCCGCATGCGGTGCCATGACTGGCTCTATTCCATTGGACTCGATGGATGGATGGGTTTTGTCCTTTCCCCATAATAGCACATCAAATGAAAGGGCGTTCCAGCCTTTCGCCGACCAAATGGAATACAGGAAGGAGGAATGGCGGAGGCAAGCCGTGACATAAAGGAAAGAGAGATCAGACATACATTCCTCATTATCAGCTACGTCTGCTGCCCCGGAATATAGTGTGACCGCTCGTGATAACTTCTCCGAAAAGTCTATCCAAGGCTCTTTGACATCGCCACTGCCAGACGCCTATTGGTGCGAGAAGTTATGTTAATATGAGCATATACAAAGGAAGAGGAGACACAAACGAGACCATGGTGCGCGAACCAAAATTCTATAGCACCTGCAACGGACATTCCTTCCAGAGCGGCTGCTTGCCACGGCATATCTTGTGACTGTTTTAAATGATGTACAGCTTCGTTGTACCTGCATCTTATTCAATCATAAGTATTAATCAAGATGATGGTGTGTTTCACCATATGGAAGCGTCCATTGTCCGACCAGCCAGTAAAAACAAATCACCCAAAACCTTGTAAAGCCTCGCATGAGTTGTTCCAGCAGCAACTCCGCTTTGACGTCTTTTCGTAGATGGTGCATGGAGTTGCGAATTGCGGTTGTTAATTCCAACAACACCAGGTCCCAACGTTGAGGCTCGCTTCAGAGTAAATCTAGTCTGGTCGTTCAACCGAAAGGGCAAGTCACTTCCTGGTATTTCCGGAAGGTTGTGTAAGGCGGCCATTCCATGAGATGAGCGGTTATCTTCAGATCCCTCGGATGATAATCGGGAGTTTCTATAGTCGGGTAACCTCGCGAACAGTCCTGCATTTAGTGACTCGCTGCCAGAGGGTGATTCAAGCGCCTTCACCTGAGCAAAATCGATTGAGTGAAGAACTACAGAAGACAAACACACGCTTACCAGCATAGAAAACTCGCCCAGGATATTAGAACAAAGTTCCGCGAGAAGGGTGCCAACATAGAGTTTCTTATTCCCCATCATGCTAGGAATGACAACTAAGCCAGGAAGATGATTTCCTATGTTAAGATTGGTGTTTCCATCGCCTTCTTCGAAAACGAAGCAGTTCTGCGCGAGTGGAAACATAGAACTAGGCGGAAAGAGCTCTGCAAGCGATCCGTTGAATTGCGAATAAATAGAGGACAGGACGTCTGATTGCGAACAACTTGCAATGCCGACAACGCCCAAGGGGAAGTCGGACGGACGAAACAGATCCAAGCGCGAGCGATACGGTGGTGGAGGATGCCTTGTAAAGCTTAGGAGAAGAGCTCCAGAAGCAAGAGGATTGGGCATGAACCGAGCTGGGGAAGGGGTTTGTCAATAAAGTACTATTGGGACATCTTGGGCTTGAGCACACCTCTGTCATCCCTACTGTCGGCCGGTACGTCGCTAAGTCGTACCTCGCTGAATTCCCTGAGTTCTGCCACCCATTTTTCAAACAAGGGTTGATGAATTGGCCCAACGGGAAGTAACAGAATGCGAATTTGTGCTAAAGACGCGAACACTTGATCCATAGCTGGTCCTCACAAGATACTGTGAGTCCTTGNAAAAAAAGTGACAAGACAGACAACGAATGTCAGAGTAAGACAATCAAAAGGTTGACAGCAACTTAGCAGACGTTATGCAGCAGTTTAGTACGCGTTGAGAAGCCTGATTCGGATTCGGTCTCCCTACTGCCCTACCGCGGTGACGTTGTGCGGAAGGTTGTACCTGCAAGTCTCGAGACTTGCTTTTACGCTGAACGACTTTAACTTCGTCTGAAATGTGCTGAAATATCAACCTAAGCCTCCGATGGACCCTTACAAGCCTCCTGTGCGAAGTAGCGAGGTCTTTCCGAGTCACACTAGCTCAAGACTGACGACCTCCGACTTCCTCACACCCAATGTTGAACAGAACGGCGAGTCCGTTTCTACTCCCAGAAGTCGCGCTCGCTCCCGGACATTAATAGTGTCTCAAGCTGCACTACCGTTCAAGTCCCCGACAAGCGACAAGTCCTCCTCCTCGGAGGTAGCTCGACTGGCAAGTCTGACATCTGACAATCCATCGAAAGTCGACAAGGCTCGTCAAGAAACGCGAAAATTGTTGGGCCATATTATTAATGAATTGCAAAGGCGACAACGGCCTCCGCCTGTCTGGGATCTTTACAAGTCTGAGAATGTTGGAATTGGTATGCGAAAA
This sequence comes from Phellinidium pouzarii, assembly GCA_004802695.1. Taxonomy (NCBI): domain Eukaryota; kingdom Fungi; phylum Basidiomycota; class Agaricomycetes; order Hymenochaetales; family Hymenochaetaceae; genus Phellinidium; species Phellinidium pouzarii. Next base: position 16,526 of record SGPK01000143.1, read on the forward strand.
ACAGATAGTGCGAAAGATCACAACAATTCCGTCGCTGTGAAAGACAAACCCTCTCGAACCCGATCGCTTCCTCTCGTCGATAGTGATAGTGACGACGAATTCTCCTCGCTATTCTCTCCGGACGTCACTTTCGACCTTTTGAGCAGGCTGAAGGACTTACTGTTATTATCCAAACTTAAGGAATGGCAGGTATTCGACGACGGGTAGGATGTCATCTCCTTATCGGACTTGCTATAGCTGACCACAGTTTTAGCATAAACTCCAACGATTTTCATTCAGAAGAAAAACCATCCTCATTTCGTTTCCGAAGGTCGAGTTTTCAGTCCAGTGGACGTTCGCGCTCCTTCTCGCCAAACCGATCATCAAGAAAAGCTTCTTCCGGACTTTTGGGACAATTTATCTCTATTCTTGCGTCTATTGTATTCGAAGATTGTCGTTTTCAATTTAACTCACTAAGAATGGCTCGACCCCCAAATGCGCTTCAAGCTCTTACGTTGGATATATCACTGATCCTCGTCAATCTGTATAGAGGGAATGCAAAGGTTCTGTACGATATCGGACTTGCTATTGTGCCAGCTTTCTCTTCCTTTCCAGAGAGTATGCACGGACGCCTTCTGAACTTTTTCGAGGACGGTATGCTCAGATCAATGCTGCAAGATCTTAGTAGAATACAGAGGGGCTTGTTGGCACCGCTGGACGTTCCTTCCGCGGACGGTGCGTTTACGTTTTTTTCACTGGAACTTTACTGATCTTTATTCCAAAGATTATGACTCCGAAGCTCAGGCACTGCCAATTGTTGCCATCCAAGTTGATGAAGCAAAAGATGAAAGTTTTACTTCACCGTCCTTCGCACAGGGGTGGCAGCAATGGTGCCCACCGAATATGGCCTTCCAGGGAATTCTATCATCTAACACTCCTGCACAATCACTGGAGATTTATTACCTTTCGTCCCTTGTAGGGCCACTTCTAGCAGCTATTCTTGATAATGTAGATCTCTCAACGCAAGACCTTGTCTTGAGTCACCGTCTTCATAGGTTTTTCCACTTTCTTACGGAATGCAAGTCGGATATGTCTCTGGATCTCTTGGAGGTTGTTGCGTACCACTCTACCCAAGCCAGATATTTTGCCATGTCCCTGCTCCAAACATTCTGGCCAAACGCCGTTGGGCACTTATGCATAAGTACACCATTCCCTTTTCTGAAATATTCCGAATCCTTCCAGGCAACAGGCCTGCAAAGGAACCAGCAAGGTGTAGGACATATACATTTTCACCAGTTCGTACCCTGGTACTTTTCGCCACCTCCCTCGTCGGTTCTTTTCGAAGGATCGTCACTGCATGACTGCCATTCTTGCTCCAAACAGATTAATGGCTTTGGGCTGTTATGCCCGTTTTGCATGTGTGCAGTCCATTCGAACTGCTACGATGCGCCCGACGGAAGTATTCTTTTCCATTATCCGCTATCAAATGACCCAGGTACCCAGAAGGTTGCTGTACACCGTTTTTCATACGTCAGACCTCGTAAATTAGGCTCTGACGAAGTTTTGAAACGGGCCCATCACTCTTTCAGGCTTGCTAATATCTTCACGCTTTCACTTTGTGGGGTATGTCATGTCCCGCTCTGGGGTTACATCGCTCAAGGTTATAGATGTGGAACCTGTAATCAATACACGCATTCAAATTGTCTATACGGAGAGGCGTTCGACCGGCTGCCAGGCTGCCTCACTGTGCCTGACACAAGCCGTATCACGACAACTTTTCCTGAGCTCAGGTCCTCGTTCATGCATTTCTATCGCGACCTTCTTTTGCAAGAGAAAGATCTTCCCAACTGCACCCAGGAAGTTTTGTCCGTTTATTGGTCAGTGCTCTGGACTCAGCAGCACCTTCTGAAATCTGGTATCGCTTCGGGTTCTATCATTGTCACCCAGGATCGCTCATCATGCGCAAGTATTCAAGAAGGGGATGTTGACGACTTCGAGCTCCAGCAGACTGTGAAGCTGTACCAGGAACACCTGGATTCCCGTCTAGAAGTAATACCAATGTTTCAAGACTTGCTACAGACAAGAGGCCATGAGCCACGTTTCCACAGTATACTGTTTGATTGGTCAATACTCCTTTACATAACATCCGTCATAAAGTCACCCGTTGAAGAGGATGGGATCGGCAAAGCTTTTCTTAATGTAGCACCGCCAAGGGATGTCGATGAATCTGGCGATTATGATTTGCACTCGGCAGAAATTGTTTCATTGGCCTACGTTCGCGATGCCCTCGGGCATCAGTTTGGTCTGATTCAAACCCAGGCGGCATGTATCATGTTGGGACATCTACGACATCTTGGATTTTTCGATAGCATGAATTTTCCGGAAGGTTTCCTTCGCAGTTGCGATCGTCCATTGGAAACCGAGTGTTCTTTCGTCCTTCCACTTGGCTTAGATTCGTCTGCAAACGTAGAGTCCCTTGTCACTGCCGTTGAAAGATGCCTTGAAGACCTCAACATCTCTATGAATGAATCCGGATTTCTTTTGCTCACTCGTAGACTTTGGCCCAACGGCATGGCATCAGATTACGCTCTAGCTAGACTCACAAAATCTGTTCTTGCTTGGATTTTAGCTGAGGTGGGCTTCAAAACCGCAACCTTGCTTTGACTACTATTCCTTGATCTGACCGCTGATGTTCCAGGACGATAAGCTAGTGATAATAATGCGCGAATATGTCGCCAAGAATAAAAGCCTTCCCGGTGTGCCGTCTGCTTCAGACAGCCGCAGTTGGCCAAGTAATACACTCTCTCGTTCAGTGTCTTCCGGGTCTATCAATAATGGCAACGACTATGTGACTTGCCGAAAGGCTCTTCTAGTCAAATATGCTTCTCGCTGGTTGTTTGCTTTACACTGTCAGGACCCCGAGTTCTATACGTCTCTTCTCTTCAACACAGTCTCCGATATTGCAAAGGACTCAACGGAGAACCTCAATGATCTCGAGTTGGATGGTGCTCGTGGAAAAGCAGAGGTATTTGTGTTTACAACTCAATGATGCTACATTCTGAAACAGCGTTCTCAAGGAACCCATGTCTCTATGGACTGACAAAGTATTGCGCTTCATTATGAAGATAAGTCAGTCTTCGGTAGCCTTCTCCGTGGGGGACGATCTGCTTTTGATGTGGCTAGAAGTAGTACCAGATCTTTCCTCATCCCATAAAGTGAGTGTTGTGCTTTATGAATTGAGCTTTACTCATCTTCCCGAGAAAGCCATTACCCACAGTCCCTCGTCTGTTGAATCGTGAAACGGAAGGCACCGCTCGTTGGACCACCTCGTTCGATGCCACAATTACGAGCTTTGAACATGTTGATACGGCATCGGCAGATCCGTGGAGGATTGTGACTGGTATTGCATCTCGCGACTACGAGGGCTTGAGGAAAGGGCTCAGCTGGCTTCGCTTATTCTCATTGTCTGGTGTCGACATCCCTGTCCAAACATTCCTTCAAGTGTCCGCCTTGGTCAGAGACATGGGAGGATCCTTTGAGGATTACGCGGTGCTTGCTGAGGCTGTGTTTATGGCGACTTACGTGAAATCACTCGGAAAGCAGGACCTTCACAGAATGATCTCGGATCTTCATAACAGAAATGCGAACTATATATTAGGCCGAATAGGAAGCGATAAAGATAACAACGAAGTGTAAGTGATGAGGATTTCGATGCATACTTTAATTTAATTCTCAACTTCAAGTTACCGGTTTGTTCGGCACACTCTTTCAACTATTCTTCTACTTTGTGGCTTTGAACGAGCTCGTCTTCAAGATATAGGCTTGATAGAGGAAAGCGATATTGAAGGACTACCATCTAGGTATACTCATCGAACTCAACTCAAGAGATTTTGTCTAACACTGATGCTTGTCTGGTTGCCAGGAGGAAAGTCGTAAGAAGAGATTCAGCCATTTCTGAGTCTTCAATAGAAGACATCGATCTTGTAGAAACTTTGACGCGTTACATAGAAGAAGGAACGGACGCGCTTCGCTGTCTGATAGCGAAATTCCTTGTTAACTTTCTTGCGGAAACATCGCCTCTGACATCGCCGCAAGAGATAGAGCCATTCGTTTTAAGTAACAGTTATTCTCTGACTCGTTGGTGGGTTTCTCAAGTGCCGCAGGTAGCTCCACAGTTGATTTATTTTTCAATTTAAAGTGCTTGGAGGCTGTACGATATGCATATATCGGAAGTGAATGATTTGCGTATGACTTTACTACTTCGCGTACTCGTTGTGGATGCACGGCCCTTTGAACAGCTCTTGCAAAGGTACCTTGATGAAGAAGGCCCCTGGGAAGCTCGGTAGGCATATTATTTTCGTACGTGCAGTGAAACTGGTACTTAGAATAATCATCAGTTTTGGAGCGGCAACACAACTATTCCAGATCATTCTTGACATGACCAAGCCTTCATTCTTTGTAGAAGGGAAGCAATTTCGAGCATCTGTGATGGAAACGTTCTTCAAATTCTTTTCCTGCATGTGGTCTAGTGAGCGGGTAAGTCTTTCCTTACCATTGCAACGCGAGATACAATATGTTTGACGGAACATCTTCTGAAATGAATTATTAAGGAGGAGATACGTCAGGCCACGGACGCGTGGGCACAGACTCTGCAGCCTGCTCACCACCAGTCCATGACATCATGTTTCAACGAGTCGTTAACTCGTGCTCCAATGTCTGACCGGTTAAAGCTCGTCTCCTTCCTTTTGCAACTGAGGTCTCATTTTCCAAGCTGGAAAGGCTAGTGCTCCGTCCTTTTATAACTCATGTCATGCTAAAGAGATATATAGTCCTGTCTTGGGACGTTATTATCGAGACACTTATAGAAGATGATTTTATGCAGAGGACTGACGCCGATGAAGGCGCTATATCGGCCCATCTGGTACTTTAAGGCGTATCTCTTATAATGAAAATGAAAATGAAGAATTCTTTACAGTCCTTATACGGTATCCCATCAACCGTAAATCCCAACATAATGGGAAACAAGGATCCTGATGTAGCTGTTTTGCAGGTACGTATTGTATATCTATATACTTATCTTTCATGCACAGATATCCGCACAGAGCTCGTTGATCCTTTTAAGTCTGCAAATGATCGCAGATGGAATATCCATCGACCTCTTCTCTTTTCTAAAGATTAAGCTTCAACTTGTAGTGTTGCTTGGGTTTTCAGCAGCGATACTAGTACCTGCTCCTAGTGGCCATTCTTTTCACGTTCATTTTGGTGACCTGAAGGCAGTCAGCCCGTATGCTTTGCCGTGCCTTCAAGGTCTCATGGCTCTCCTGGATTCCCACAGGCCATTCCAACTCTCTCCCTCTGCTATGGCTACAACTAATGCGGACGACGACACAACATATTCTGTTCTCGTGGGGTCTGTGGTCTTAGACGTCTTCCTTGATCTGTTCAATCACTTTGCTGAGAACTTGGGGAACTTCACCTATCTTCCAACCAAGACGCTCTTGCTGTCGTTAGTCATAGTGATATACAAGCATGACATAGACAGTGTCCCTCTTCAGCATTTACGAGATCGTCTACGCAAGGCTGTGAAAGGAGCTTCTGATATTTTACTCGAAGATATTGGCTACGAGCTTAGGCAGCTAGCACTCACGGCTCTGCAAGCATTTCGCAATAGATGGTCTAGCTATGCTGGCACCCGTGACATATTAAGGTAATTGCACTTGCAAATCTGAAAGACTCGGATTAACTCTCGAGTTTAATTTGGTACAGTTATCTCGTACCAAACATCATAAAGTTACTTTCTACATCAAACTCAGCTAGCGATGATGTTTTACTTGGACAAGGCATGGCACTCTTAGAAAATATACTGATTTTGTAGGTGCATCGTCCTCAATTCTTTGTGTTGCAATTTACAAAGTCTTTTAAGTCATCCAGCGACTTTCTATTATTTAAGCAAAGTTAGTATGTTTACTCTGTCTTTGAAGATCCTGTTTTCATACGCTTGTAGCAACCGTTGGGGGCGGAGACATTTTCTGTGCTGCGTCTTGTCATGGCACGAAATGCGCGCAACTATAATACACAGAACTCTTTACGAGATTCGATTCTCAAGGATACTTTGTACATCTTGGTCACCGTACCAAACGACTCGGGGCAGAAGCACGTCCTGGAAAATCTGCAGAATTATATTGATATTGTTCACAATCAAGGGTACACTTCGGATGCTTTAACCTGTAATATTTCACTTTCTTCATCAGATTTCACTAGCTGCTCATCGTATTTTCTGAAGATATAGGACATAGTTTCGTCAATATCCTACGCGGTGCGAGCGAACTGACTGAAGAAGGTTTCAATCCAAATCCGCTACTCTTGTCAGCTGCCACGTTGATCCAGTACAATAAAGCTCAGATCAGGGTATGTCTTCGGCGCTGTAGTTATTAAGCTACAAAAAAAAAATCTCTTAATGCTACGTCGTCGATTTCATTATAGGATTTCCTCCGTCACATGGAAACAGCAGTGAGGGTTGCACTTATTCGCTTCAATGTCGATGATCTAGCATTGCGAAGATTGCTTCAAGTTACTTCCACTCTGTACCGCCGTACTGCGTCTGAATCCACAGTATTCTCAAACGAACGGAACAGTTTAATCACCGTTGTAATTGACATCTTGTCTGATGGCCTCAGAGGAAAATGTCGTGTAACATCACTAACCTTAAAGGCGATGATTGATGTGAGTCCACATATAAGTATTATATGTAACAAGCTGATTTGCGCCAGGTATTATGTAGCGCCAAGTCGACTTATCTGTCCTACGAAATAATATCCCGCTTGGGGTCTGATGCATTCTTCTACCTTCAAAATTCGAACGTGACTGATGGCAACCCGCAACATGGTCTCGATGCGTTGAAGGCTGCATGTTCTTTGGTCTCACACGCAGGATGCAATGATGTAGGCTTCTTGACCAGACAATTAAATGACTACGCGTTTGAGGTTCGTCTAGTCTATAATGTTTAATACATGAATGACTGAAAATAAAAACAGAAACACGGGAGACACACGCTGACAGTCCGAGTGTGGAACATCTTGGCATTAGAAGCGTTGGAGAAGTCCTCTGCAGAAAAAAAAAAGCGCCGCACATCTATTCGCGCATTTGCCCATTTTCTCGTCCATCTACAACGCGTCACTGCAGTCTCACATACAGTCCTTTGGGATGCCACAGGGGATGACAGCGTCCGATATCAACCAAGCTTTCCTTGGTATCAAGCTCTGGCTTCTTCTCTCGCGCAGATGTTCGGAGGAAGTAATTTCAGAAGAGAAAGTAGTTGTGGTGACATCGAAAGACCATGCTTCGGAAGATCGAAATGCGTCTTTGGTTTGGAATGAGCTATGGCCCGCATTCGAAAGATTAGTTGCGCTGTCAGAATCTGACGCAGAGGCTGGTGATGTGACCGTACGTGTTTTCGCACCTCCACGCGTACCGTTATTGAAAGATCATTCCTCTGCATATAGCCAATTTCTACCCTTCTCTGGTCATCCGTCGCAGACATTATAATGTTTCTAGGCATTCTGAGATCTGCTATTTCACTGGAGGCTTCCTCCCATATTGCAGTTTTAAACAGAATAAAGAACCTGGGCAGAGGCGAGTCCTTCTCGGGGAAGGTACGAGCTATTGTTCTATATTTAAGCTTTAAGTTTAAATAGCGTTCAAATCTTCGACAGTTTGCCCGCACAGTAAAAAGCATTTCGGAGCCACAGCCAGAAATGGCCACGGTCGATTTGCTTGCACAAGCTAGTCATGAATTGCTGGCCGCGGAAAAACTCCACGCTCTGGAGACGAAGAAAGAAATAGGGAAAATGCATTCCGATAGAAGCCGGAGAGATCTTCGAGTACCAACAGGATAATGCAGAGATTTGTATTCTTTAGATTCCAAAGTGCTGTGTAATGGAGCATTCTTGCATACGCATGTTTATAAATACCATCGTACAATCTGTCCTTGTCACTCAATTGATCAGGATGTTCTTTGGCGAGCCTTTAATGCTTTTTTCTGGCTCTCCTTCATAATTGTCAGGCCTATGAATGAGCCAACGCCCGCCAAGCCAACGACAAACATAAAAGCGGGAATTCGAACCGCCCACTCGCGAGCGGGGAACATGACATGCAGAGGGTTTGACTTGTCCAAGAAAGGCTGTTGAGTAAAAGTATATAAGCAGACAGAAACAGCGTTCTGCTAGGTGCCATACAAGGAGCATCGCCCAGGTTGAGTAGTAGGTGAAAACAAAGAGCGCGACGAATATCATGCCACCTCCAAGAGCCTTGTCACTGAATGCCTATTATACATGTGCTCGGTAAGAAAGCGACAATAAAGTGTATAGCTTGCACATACCATTGTAATGAGTTTCGGAATATCCTATCGAGTGTGTAGCTACGTGTCAATGCCTGGCAGTAAGAAGTAGACGCAGATCGTGACGACGTGACTGATGAGTGGCGTCGCGTCTAAACAGCACTTTGATGCTTTACTTCCGTTACTACTGGCATGCCTAAGAAAACACAAACACATCGCTCCCGTGGCTCGCCTGGTAAATATTGGCAACAGTCTTTGCTAGATATCTTTTCATCCAGTTCACCTCCTGCACCTAAAACAAGTCTGAAGTCTGCGAAGTATGGGAAGGGCAAGCCAAAATATTGCGAGCAACCAAGCACGAGTCATGATTCCGATGTTGAATTAATGTCTCCTATTCGACCAGCCCGAGATTTCAAGAAGCAGATAATAGGTACTGGCGGAGAAAGTGACAGTAGCGATGCTGGAAGAATCAAATTCGAGGCGCAATCATCATCAAGAAGTGACACGGGAGGAAATTTAGAGTCAGACGAAGTTCCTTATCCGGTGTCATCTGCTCAGAGTCGTCTCGCAAAGCGTTCTCGCATCCTGGAATCTGATGCGGAAAAGAGTGATGAAGATTGGAATCTTGAGTCGAAAGTTGTTAAACGTCAATCCTCTAAACGAAAGCAACAACAGGTGCAGGAGTCTGGGTCAGAATCAGAACTCGTTCCGGAGAAGAGAAAGAGGCGATTGGTTAAGGGAGAAAGGCCTTCCACCGAAGAAGCTGATGATGTACTGGATGGAATTGACGAAGAAAGTGAGTCTGTCATTCGTATCAACAGCAGAGTAATCAAGCATTATTAGAAATAATCAGCTCCCGTCTCCGGGGGCAGTCAACAAAGAAAAGTAGATTTATGATGAATTTGGAAAAATTAAAATGTCAGTAATTAACTTTTGCCAAATTCTTAATTCTTACGTCCGCTTAAGCGAAGAAAAAGGGACAAAAAGCCAGTGAATCAGAACAAGAAGTCAGCGAAGAAGACAATCTTATTCCAGGATCTCGGCCAAACTGGAACGAGACTAGCTCTTCGGAATCTGGTAAAAACAATGACGACGACAATGAAGAAATCGATGACTTTATTGTCGATGATGGGGACCAGCATACAGCGAATCTCCCTGCAGCTTTCAGTATGAATACTCATCAGGATCTAGTTCATCACTTCAAAGTTGTATGCCAATATTTTGTACATCTCGCCGTCACTTCTGAAGCCGCAAGATCAAAAGTCGCAGATAGACTGACCAAAGGTCATTACAGTCCGACACTATATCGTAGTTGAAATGACGTGACTTATGTTTGCCTCAGACGAATATTTCTCGATCCCTCTCACTATCTCCCGGCGGAAGCTTGCTGATGTCCGTGATTCCATCGCGTCTTCCGTTTGGCGTCCAGACTACAAGAAGTCACTCCAAATGTATCCCGTATTCAACTTGACTGATCTGGACTTCGCAATTCCTCAATGTGACTCTTGTCATCTTGGTGGACGATTGGTATGTTTCCATAGTATGTGTCTTATGCTAAAGGAGCTGATATGTGATATCATTTTGGTGCTCAGTCAAAATTCGTGGGTCGATTAGGCGGTACACCTTATGATAGGAAGACGTTTCAGGTGAATGGCCAAAAAGCCAATTCAAGAAATATGTGTACTCAAAAGGATTTATAAAGGAACTCGACCCCGAGAGCTCCAGTAACGATTCTGACAATGCAAACGATGCAACCCCGCCTGAATTCAATTTAGGCCGGTTTTGCGCACAGCGAACGAAAATCTTTCACGAATTATGTCATTGGGAGGTACCTAATTTCTCCTTTTAGGTGAATACATCTAAAATAACACATTCTTCTCAAGTATGAGCTTTTTCGCGGACTGGCACGCGAAGTTGAGGAGCTTTCTACTGCAGGCCATGGTTTCGTAAAGGTCGCCTTTGCTGGCGGGATTACTCCACCAGATGATGTTTCTGATGCAGACCAAGTGATGGATTGGCTGGACCAGAGGGGTGTAGTCAACGTAGAATGGCTAAAAGTAAAGCATTCAATGTCAAGAGCCACAAACTTGGAGGTAGATGTGAAGAGAGGCAAGGAAGATGATTTTTGATTTTGTATTCAGAGTAGTTATATAAGGTATGCGTTTATATATAATTGTACAAGTGCTGGGTAGTTGTTATTAGTATACTTAACATTACGGTGTCTTTAATCGAAAACATGTGTCTCTTCATCTCTGTCTTTTACTTCTATTATTCTGTTTCGGATACACAGGTCTTGAATTAATTGGACCAAAAATTCCCAGTTTCTTCATCATGACAGCAGCACCTGCAGCACCATCCCGAAGCAGTATATCTTGATTCTTTAGCTCCGACGCAATTAGTGCTTTCCGGAATGCTACAGATCTGGGCTCAATTTCTGCGTGCTTGTCCAATGTGAAGTCTCCAATGAATCTGCTCAGTGGCAAGTTCGTGAAACGAGGCAAAGTAGAAGCCTTTGGCCCGCAGACTCCCATGACAGGTTGTGGAACTGGAAGATTATCTGGATGAGCTTCATCGTTAACTGGATAATAATATTATATAAAATTAGGATCTCCTGATACATAGGGTAAGAGTCTTACTAAGATAATACTCGACCATTTCAGAATCTCTCTCGTCTTCAGCAATAAAGTCGCACCATAGATCTTCTTCACCCTCAGGAATTATGAACGGACTTTCCCTATCATTCAAAAAAGGGTATGTTGGAGGGTCTTCTGCCTCGAATAAAGAAATGCATTATTCAGCATTAGACATAATTAAGGTGATGATCAAACAAATGATCAATGACCTTACCAGTGACAAGGGGATGATATTTACTCCTATCAAAATCTTGGAGAGGGATGATATCCACGAAGACTTGCATGCGCTCTTTTCTATACTCGTGTATATTGCTTGGGGACTGGCTATCAGATTCATACATTCGATCACTAGAGATGCCAGATGCACTATCTATGCCAACTTTAGCTAAAAATACGGATGGAACGAGAAGTTCACATACGGGAGTTTTCTCCCTGTCTAGGCTTCCTATGTGCTCCTACGAAGGATCGTACATTATTGCGTACTTCGCTCTTTCGTGCTGACTCCGCATTAGGGGACGCCTGCACCAGAGACTCTGGCGAAAATCCTGCATACTGCCGCCTTCGCGAGGCTTCCAATCTACGAGTTGGATGTGTTAAATGACGACTGCGATCTCCTGAAAGGATGTCATTAAGTTAGTATGTTTTTTAAAAAGAAGGGGGTGAGTACTGGATGACAATACTCGACACGGCATTGAAATTAATTTACGTTCTACATAATCTGAGGAGCGGTGGTCGTAATCTTCATCAGAATCTAAATTCGACCAATTCGACGACCATTCGAAGTCATCGACTTCGCCGTGGAGAATGTATTTTGTAATCTAGCGTAAAGAGGCAGTATCGATGGCATGGTACACACCACAAATCGGATTGCCTGGTTCATCGCCTCGTTCAGGAAGGTCGACTTTGAAGACAACATTCAGGGATGATCGGAAAGACCGTATATAGCACAGGCACGTACTGTCTATTGGATTGTCGATTCGCCCTCGTGGCAGATACGTGAGGACAGGAATAATTACAGGCGTCAGAGCGCCAGAGTACTTGTTTACAGTTAGGATTTGGCGCATCTACCTGGACTCGGACTTCTTGACTCGGAAGATAGCATGATAGTAACTAGTGTGCTTCAGCTTGAAGCTGCAACTTTTCCTTCTGTCGGTTATTAGTATCGAATCAGATTGTTGCATTACTGATAGTCTGGAGGGTTGACGTCGCACATTATGGCACAAGTAACGATGTCTGTCGCCGACAATTATGCGTTTATGATCATGAAGCATAATATTGATGCTTGACCACTTGCGCCGCCCAAAACTGGCTATAATATTACAGAGCAAACAACACAGTGTACGTAATCCATGCAACAAACAGAAAACATGTCAAGCAAATAAATTAATGTAATAAAGATAATATCGGGCAAGATCAGAAATCTCGCATCATACTACCTCTCACTGAGCGCCCTTCTCTGCGCTCTACGCAGTTCATACCATAAACCAGCCTTGCTATTTCTTGAAGGACTGACCTCAGGTTCCTGCACATGACTTGGCCTTGAGATAGTCAGTTTCGTAGGGCGAGGACGTCTTCTAGTGCGACCAGAAGAAGCAGCGTCGCTCTCAAGATTATTTTCATGAGCGGTTATTCCTCTCGCTGATTCACCATCACTCGATGGACTGCCAGGACGCGTTGTCTTCCCTGACGTTGCCGAGTGTGATGATCGCAGGATACCTGAGAGTGCAGAAGAGAGCGGAAGGGATTGTCTCGGTGCCCCGCTTGGGAGGCGGAGGTACCTGGCACGTCTGCCCTTAAAGTTTAGTGACATTTCATATCATTAAAGGACCATTCTGACTCACGCGACAGCTTTGAGTGCAATCTTGGTACGATAAGCTTGAACCCACTTGTCTAGAGCGTGCCCTACAAAAAGGAGAAGCTTATTAAAAGTGCAAATGAAAAAATGGACATTGCCTACCTAGAACTTTCTTGCCGTCACGCTTCCGTGCCTCCTTGGCTTTCAGTGCCCTAGGCATCGCCTCACGCCAGACGCGCCAAANTTTTCGCTTTCTGGCGCATCGCGAAAAACTGTATAGCTGGGACCGACTTCATTTGACAATCGTAAGCTATCTGCATTTAGCAGAATGTAGTTTATGTTTACCTTAGTTTTGGAATGCCAAATCAAATATGCCTGATACAATCGGGTTTTCTGCATTTGCATACCGAAGGAATACTCCTAGACACGTTAAAGTCAATGAAAACTCTTTACATGCATATCATTCACGTACCAGTGGTTTAAGACGCTCTGCACGGAACCGTTCACGCCACTTGTCCCATGCTTTTTCCATTGTTGCCAGCTTCACATCCTCTTCGCGTTCTTGGAGTATAAATCGACGATGACGAATGGTTTTGGCAGCTGACAGCCATCGAGTGAACATCCGTCGCAAGATCTCTTTAAAGAGTGTTAGCTCAAGATAAATAAGTTAGATCTCACCGATCTCACCTTCTTGTTTGACGAATTGATAGCTCTGCATAAGTCTAAGGTCGTCTCCGTGACGTTTATAGGCAGCCTTCCATTTGTCATAATATAGACTACCGATTGGGTGTAAACCATCCATTTAAAATAATCACATGGCATGTAACCTACCTGCTGGTGTTCTGGTCGCGTTTCTCGACGACCTCAAGTTCTCGAAGCCTCATTGCAATAACGCGGTTCGTCCAGAGGGTTAGCGCTCTAGACAGGATACGCTGTCAAACTGTTAATAAGAATACTTCACATGACAACGATGGACTAACCGCAGCGATGGTCGCCTCAAATCTCTGAAGTGCATATTGCTGATATCGCTGGCGGGAAGCTTTTGAATGCCACTCTAAAGGGTGATGAGATACAAATACCGTATAATTTAGATAAACCTGTCTCACTCTCGAAGTGCTTTTGCAAAAATTTGAGCTCCAAAATGTGCAGCCTCTGTTGTCTTTTCTTGTCCTCAACTTTCTCCCTCCACTTGTTCCATGCTTGTCTCGTAAGAAGATATTTTCGAGCAACCTTGGCATGCTTGGACATTTTGAGTTTGACGCGCAGTTGTACTCGCCAAACAAGTAGAATTTGGCGTTTCAGAAGATCCTCATCGTACCGAACCGCCTGAATGTATAGACTCTGCCACGTAAGATGACTCTGACGCCAGCGATTGAATGCAGCGCCGGCCAATGCTGAGGAAGGACGGTTTCGAAAATCGACCGCGCGCTCTGAGAAGTTGTCAATCTCGTGTATTTACAGCAGCACTCAGATTCGTTACCTTCAGTAATACGTAAATCATTAAATCGTGACTTCCAGGCTATCCATGCGCTGCGTTGGCATCGCGATCTCACAGCTCGATCCATTAACATGCTGCGCTCTCGCGTCGTCCACACATGAAACACAGCTCTAAGAAGGACATTGTCTTGTCGATTCTGGTATTTTCTCGCTTTACGCTCCAGAATCTACCAAAGTATGATTTTCAAATCTTATGCTTGATAAATGGATATCGCTTACATGCAGTCTTGAAATGGATCTTTTCCACGCTTCAAAGAAATGTTTAACGAGGTGTAAGTCGTGAAAGACATGAACCTCGTGATTCTCGGACCTTCAGTTCAATCGAATAGGTATATTGGGACGAGTAGAATATGCGTGCTGCACTCACATTCTCTGTTTGAAAGTTTCAAGAGCCATTCTTTTGAATCGTGTGTTAATGAGATCACGTATATACCTTTCACTTTCGCGAAGACAAGTCTGTTGTTTCCAGAAATCCCAAATACGTGTTGCCTGATTTTGTTCTAATATCTGCGAGAATTCGGCTGCGGCTACATCCAGATGCTCGATTTTAACAAGCTTGCTTTTCCAGGTGTTAAATATCTTCCAAGCAAGCCTCCGCCCAAAATACATATCGGCTGTCTCTTCCTGATGCAACTGTCTCCATTTCTTAAGTAGNAAAAAATGTTTAAATAAGTCTACAAATGCATGAACCGCAACTCACAATCCAAGCTGTCTCCAATATTCTGCTGTCCCTCGTTGTTTTAATTAATGACATCTTTTTCCTCATGCCATCCTTCCATTTCGATACTTGTCTTGTACTAAGCCGCTTTTTCCAGGTGGCCACCGAGCATTTTAGTAGGTAAATGTTGTGCTTTTGACCAATTTGGTGATATTCCTGCAGTTTATACCTAAGGCGAGACCTCCACTTTTGAAGACGCAAGTGCGTAAGCGTTTTTTTCTCGCTCAGTGTCGACTTTTTCGCCCATAGACTAAAAGCAAGATTAGACAGACTTCAAGCTCTCGAAAATGTGCAAAACATACAATTAACCACTGCAAGCCTCCTTTCCATACCTGCCAACACCGTTCTAAAAGTAAAACTTCTCTAAACCTATCGGCTTCTTTCTCATCGCGACACATTCTGACCCTTTTCCATGTCTCCTCCTCGTTTAGACTATTATCCTTCGGCGGAGACTGCTTGTCCACGATTTTAGCAGGCGGTATGTACGGATGTGTGAATGGGGTGTCGTGTCTCACGTGGAGCACAGGCTTCTTCATCGCCGAGAGTGCTTCGAAGGGTGGCGGTGTAGATGATCGCGTACGCGGGTGATTCGTGAAATTTGAGATAACGTCATAATTGAACTGTTTCTTTTTCGCCTGCACGGGTAGAAATTGGTCAATGGTCGGAAGTGGCGGGTAAGTTGTCGCTTCAGTCGAGAGATGCAGCGCATTCTCCTTCGAATAGCCTGCCTTCTCACGTGGAATGAGCGTTGTCGGAGAGCTTGATGATTGAGAACCATCAATCGTTTCCTGCTGCTCGGTTGTATCAGTCTGCGTCTCTGTCCCGTCGTCTAAGTGCGAATGGACTGTAACGGACTCCCTTCCGAATGCAAACGACGAAGGTTCCGATAGCAGCGAGCGTGTGTGGTGGAATCGTAGATGCGCCAGAGGCGGAAGGGGCTTGCGGGGTTCGGAGCGCTCGACACGTGTGCCACCTCTGGCTGCTCGTCCAACCGCCCTCGTGCCCTTTGGTATCTGCGTCGTCTCTTTTTCGCTATCAACGCTGTCACTGTAGCCATTCTCCTCATCCTCATCACCGCCCTCGCCATAACCTAGTTGCACCTTCACTGTCTCCCATTTCGAACCCCAATCATGACCCTTCACTACACCAAGTTTGAGGAGGATCTTATAGTACACGACATCGTTAGCAGCATCCATGCCGCGCTCATGCAGTACTTCATTATAAGCTTTGAAAACCGTAAGAAAGGTCGTTGCAGATGGCGGAGAGCGCTCGATTATTTCGTCAATAAGTTGTACATCTTTCGAAGATAGGCCAGAGAGAGCAGCAGACGCAGACGAAGTAGCGCTGGAGACTGTTATGTCTAGAGAGCTGAGGTTCGGGATTCCATTTTCTAGACGCCGTTTGGGTGACGCCCGCGGTGAGGCAGAAGATGGGAGAAAGGAAGACATTCTATGGTCATTGACTTGAGTATGTGACTGACGACNTTTTTTGCTATCGTCGTGGCTTGAAGTTCGCCATGTAGCACGTGTCTGTGACGCGTCGCGTCGCGATTACAAACAAACAAGCCAAACAAACTGCCATATTACATACTTAAAGAAACTACTCATACATACTTGAGAAAATAATTACATATTGTGGAAATGTAGTGGGTTGTTGGAATTACAATCCGGCCGAGCGTTGGGCGGCTGATAGGAAGGGCCGCCGGCGTTCGCACTCGCACTCACATTCCACTCCGAAACACACCCGTTCCGAACAGCACCCGCCCGAGACACATCCCGAACGTCGGGTGGGTATGGTGGGCAAGTATTTTCTTATTCCGAGAGTCCGCTGTTGCGGCTCTTAGTTTTATTGGTTAAATATTGTGTCTTAATTTCGTGATTATTACTTTATGTCTCACAAAACAGCCCCTATGTTGGGCAAGTAAAATAGTATAAAAAGCATGTATTTTCGACTCTACACATATTATATCCATGACCCATAAAGCGAGTGAGACGAGTCACAGAACGGTTGCACCGATGCGAATATTTTATGTGTAGAGATAATTCTGAGAAAATAAAATCATCATGAATGCGTAGTATGTGCTAATGTCCCAGCGCTGAATGCGGAGAGGCAGGCCGAGAGCGCAGAACAATACCTTTTCGCTCAAGCCTCGCTTGTACCTCGCCGGACAATTTGTATAGGGGTGCCAGCGTAGCAACTAACTCCCCGACCTTTTTCTTGCTATGCTCATTGATGAACTCTGTAAGTTTCGACTTCATCGTCTCTAACGCTGCTTCCGTATCTGTCCTCGTTTGTTCTTGGATAGCGGAAAGGAGTGTCGACTGAAGTGCTCTCATCCTTTCGTCCGAAATGCCAACGTCAGACGGAGGAGAGATATACGACTTGCTCTGCACTGCGGTGAACTCCTTTCGGAGCTGTTCTAGTTCAGCCGTCGATTCTGCCAGCAAAGCTCGACAGTCTCGTCTATGATTTTGAGCTGCAGAAAGCTGTGATTTGTCCTGTGTATCATATGAACGGCGTACGTGCTTCAATCATGAGTCAGAGACTTACCTGGTCTAACAAGGTTTGATTATCATCGAAACATCCCGAATCCCGCGCACCAACTTTTACTTGCATCTCGTTAACAAATACAGAAAGTTCGCTAACTTCATTGCGAATAGATTGTAGATCAACTATCATGTTGTCCTGGTCAGACTTTAGCTTTGCAAGTCTTTCGGATACCTCGTCTTGTTCATCGCCGTCCACGTCCATCGTGTCGTGGAAGGATTGGTTAAAGTCATCCAATTTTTGTTGTATGAGGCCGTTCACGTTCGACCCGACCTTAATATCTTCGATCGACTGTTCAAATTCACTGACCATTTTCTCTAGACCAAGAATCTTCTCAGGAACCCTCTTAGCTCTGAGAATGGAAAGCGCGTCTGAAGCTTTCTTCTGCATGTTAATATCTTCTGCAGCGATGATTGGTTGCGGCTCAGGCGCGTTTCGGGTGCGCAAATCCTGGTAAATCCAGTCAACGACAACGCAACAGTATGAAGGTACGAGGACAGAACAACAACTTACAATTTCCTCTATCTTGAGTTGCGCCGAGTCAAGGTATGCTTTCACTTCCCCTGTGTATTTTTTCAAGCTTGCAATTTCCTCCTTCACCATTTTCTCGCTTTGCTTTCGCTCTACTAGTAATTGTATAGGGAAGTCAAAGCTTTCCTCGAACATACAGAGTTTGTTTAAGACATCTGCATACGAGTTGTGCAGGCTTTGCTCGTATTGCACGAGCTGTTGACGGGTCTGGTCAAGTAATGCCGAGCCGCTGTTCCCCGTTTTTACGTACACGGAGGAGTTTTGGGCTATCTTGTAGCCCCGTACACGATCTTGAGCATCAGCCCATTGCTTTCGTAAACGTATGATGGTTGAAATGTATCTGTCAATTTACTTTAGATGGGCGAAACACTGTAGCGGAAGGACGTGTTATACCCGACAAATTTTCGCCAAAATTCCTTAGCTTGACCACTTGATATACTTTCCAGTACCCTTGGCTCCTTGCACGTCATGCTGTCCATTGGAGTTATTGATGTCGAGCGGCTACTCGTCGCGCTTGCATCCAGCGGAATGTCTCTTACTGCTGACTGAAAAATCATGCGCCGAGCTATGGATGGAGCAGGGGAAGCAAGTTCAGGCCTGAATAATGAAGTAGCAGAAACAGCTGCAGTCGCGGATTGCGGAACGTCGGTTTCCACTGCGTCTAAGTCCTGCGTCGACAGCATCGTGAGCCCTTCAATACGCGGCCTTTTTGCATCACGTTCCTCCAGCGTTAAATCGCTGGCGAGTCTCTGCATGGAGGGTGGTGATGACGCCTTAGACTGGGTAGAGGCGGCTTCCCGCTCCCCTTTATCGATGGTTGCAGATGCTGCGGAAGAACGCAGCAACATTAGCAAGCTCATTGCGGAAGGTTGAAGATAACTCCTACCTGATTGAAAAGAGATAATTGAACTGTGCGACGCATTCGAAGCGGGCTCAATTAAATCAGCACTGCCAGGACCTGTATCTGAGTACACAGCCCGGAAATAGTCTATGAATTTCCTTGGACGCATACATGCAGGATTGCGTACCAATCGCACTCTCTGTAGGGTTTTGGTCACCCCAACCTCTACTTCCATCATCTTTTTTGCTCGGACTCGGGGCTGCTANCCCCCCCGCAACCATCCGCTCCTGCCCAAGTATTACTGTTGTCGTTCACACCTCCCCAATCAGCTTTAGAGTGATACACCTTCTCGCTGTTCTGGCCCCAACCAGCTCCAGACGATGTCCAAGCATTATCTGCATCCTTTCCTGAATTTCCATCGTGCTGGCCCCATCCAATGGATACTGAATCCCAAGCTGACTTCGATTCATTTCCTTTGCCTTTATCCTCCGCATCTTTGCTTTGATCAGCCTTTCCATCATCTGATGAAGTTTGGAATGAGTCGAAAAGATGGACGACATCTTAAAAGAAAATCACCGTCCGCGTCCCCCCACTTAGTCGGCCAGCCTGTCTTAATGCTTCCCCAGCCCGTCGTACCACCTCCCCAGCCCGTCGAGCTTTCGGTCTTGTCGTTCGTCACACTTCCCCATGCCTGATTCGCCCCCAATGAGCCTGTGCCGACATTCCAAGTAGAGCTCGTGCCGATAGCGCTTGAGTCGGAAGAGTTTGTGTATTTATTTGCATGGTGCCTAGGTCCTGTAGGTGGACGACCACCACGCCAATTACCACAATGAGGTGCTCGCGCATGACCAGGTGCGGCCAAATTCTGGGTAAGATTATACAAGGATGGGACCGCTCCGTGAATAAATAAGGGTCTGGCGAGTATGGCGAGCTCACTTCTCGGATGGGGGCCTTCCTCATAGCATGCTCCCAACCGGGCTCACTTGGATGCACGAACTCGCATCCCTTTCCCAAACGTGGGCATCCTCTACGAACTGGTTTGCCATCATCGTCGTATTCCTTTTGATGACGGCATGCGGACAGCAGCAGATGGGCCGAGCAGGACACAATTAAATAGCACGTCTACACGCGGAAGCATATTCATGCACGTACCCGACAGCGGAGGAAAGGCATAAATTAGATAGACGCTGGGTAATTTAATTGTGGCGAAAGAGCAGAGACAGAGCAAGAGGGGGAGATGAAGGGCGCGAGGCGTACTCGAGGAGGGAACTACCGCTTGCCGCCTGGGCTGAAGCGCAGATGAAGACGAAGACGAAGATCGCTTATAGGGATCGGCTGCTCTATCAATCGTCTTGTCGATGCTGATGCATAGTCACACAAAATATAAATATATTGATTTCTTCTCAAGTTAATTCGGTACTTTACACTCCACTATCTGTATACAACACAAGACAGCCACCATGAAATAAATTTAGAAATGTACCTCCAAAGCACTGCTTGTTTGCGACTCTTGTGGACAGTATGGACATTTGACTCGCCTTTAGGCAAAAGTTAAACATTGAAAATAAAACTCGGTTTCGTCCACACTCACCCTTGAGATCTGGCAAGCTTTGTTAGACTGTCCTTCGCAATCACATGGCCACAGGCCATCATCATGGGCGGGTTCTCCGACGTTGCCTGTTCCTTTGAAACCGGACAAGCGAAGATCGAGTGGTATCGATTTTCTGGTGGTAGAGGTATTTCAATCTGCATGTTACAGTCAACATTCTAGAGGAAAAATAATATAGTAAATGAAGTAAAAACGTACCGGTAATTCATCTGTCTGACTCCACTCGCTCTTGCGCTCGCGCATGACCTTCCTCCCCTTCTCTATCCGTGCCAGTGCTCCGCCGCCGCCAATGTCCCCAACAACACGCAACGGAACTTGACGACTCATACCCAAACTTGCACAATATTCCCTTTCGAACATTGGTTCCAGTTCCTCGTCTAAGGAAGGCGAAGCGAGATACGCATACGGTGAATTTTGGAGGCGAGTCTTTGGCATATAGGTCATGCAGTTCATGAGACGATTGATCTCCGAATCGTGAGTGGAATACAGAGGTATCAGAAACCTGCGAACATATTCTAGAGCAGAATCGGTGTCGGGGGGATTAGGTACAAGTAAACAACGCATGAACTGTGATCGGTGCAGATTGAATTCAAGAGGCGAGCTTCGCTTCTCGAGAAACGCACGATTCCGCTCACACCATCTAAAGAAGGGTGCACATTCAGGAGAAACCGCTTATACTCAAGGAAGCTACCTACTCTAGCGCTGGGCCGAGGCTACCGCTTCTCAGCGCAGTGAGCACATGATGTAGTTCCACGAATTGGGATGTTGTTTCCTCAGAGATACCAGTATTTGATTCCTGGTGATTACAGGAGAAGTTATTAGTTTCATGGAATAAGAAATAGAGCTCCCGCGTTTACCCTAAAAAATGTCTCTGCAGTAGGGAATTGGCCCTTGCGTAGGAAATGCAGAGCAATTGTGCGCTGTAGTGCCCTCTGTGCCTCGTCGGAGGTGAATAATGGCGGCATCTCCGAAACAGGATTCGTAAATTTCTTTCAAAGAAGACACAGAGCTTCAATGAAAGGTCACGGAATATGCGTTAGATACAATCGCAAATGAGAACCCACCTTGTCCAAGGCTTTCCCAATACGCCCCAGCGTTGCATGGATTTCTCTCTGCCGTTCGTCAACTTCCTTCTTTCTCTCTTCCACGATATTGGCCACATTGGCGACGTCGTCTTCGCTTGCTGTACCCGCCTCCACACGTTCCTTAGCATCGCGCAACGCCGCAAGCAAGCCATCAAGTGCGTCCGCGATGTTAGTGGTCTGCTTTCTCTTTCCGCTGAGTGGTACAGCTGAGATTACAGCTGATGCATAACTGGAAGAAGAGGCTTTATCTTCGAAGGAAGAAAGAGTCTGTAGCTTGTCAAGCTCTTTCAGAGGACCATCCATGGCGGAGATGAGGCCTCAATCAGTGACGCCGCGTCTGTCAAGTGTGTCGGGTGTCTCCGTAGGACCCTGACATCCCTTGTGAAGCTTTTTTATTTTATTGAAAAGCTGAGCAGCTCTTGAAGTTCTCAATCTGCAAGAACTCTTCAAAATGCTTCATTTCTTGACCGGAGATGAACTCGGTAACATCAAGTCTGTGGAATGTGCTCAAGATCCGCAATCGAGCAATGACTGGAAACTCAACGAACGCATCATCTATGCGTCTGCCAGGATGAACGCAGGAGAGGTCGACGTAGAAAAGGCAAAAGCTGGTGCAGTTCAAAGGCTTTCGATATCTGAACTCTCAGGGAAAACTGTGGTCTGTAGTTTCTTGTGGTTTTAGGAAATTTTAAAGCAGTAATTTACTTTGTTGCTTTAAGCAAAGCTCGGCGCTGCACGGTCCAACGGATCACTATCTGCGTTCTCAGTGGATGCAGAGGATGAAAAAATTGACCTCCTGAATGAATGGCAGGAGTCGCGTTTCATGGTCGGACAAACTTATGTCGGTTTGAATGTGGACCCAAAGTATATACTTTCTACGCTTTCCCCTATACGTTTCTTTACAACTTTATTGATTTTATTGTAGAGGTCTTTTCTGGTGCACGTCGAACGGAGCCCTTGGGTTTGCTCCTCACGACGAGACAAAGTCAATTCCGGCCTTCTCTTCCTCGTATCAAAAATGCTCCCTTCCGACACGTCTTTGTGCTTGGCATCTGTCTGCTGACGCTACATCATTTGCTTATGGAGGAGACGAAGTCGATTTATCTGTATGGGACACAGAACGTGCTCTACAGGCAGGGAATGGTTCAACAATTGAAAAAAGTGCCACAGAAGCAAAGTCGACAGAGTCTAAGAAGAGAAAGAGAGAGGCTGAATTGTTTCCCGGAGAGGTCTGGAGAGCTAAGAATGTTCGTCTTAAATCATCTTCGTCTTGAGATTTGACTTACAATTGCCTTTAGCTGCCGAATGACTCTCTCAGCCTCCGACAACCTATCCATATCTCGTCTCTGAGCTATTTGCCTTCAAGTGGCTCTGTAGTGTCGACAGTACATTTAGCGACTGGAACCCTAACAGGCGATGTACGACGCTATGATACTCGCGCCGCGCGTAGACCGGTTGCTAGCTGGACAGGCATTGGTAAAAATGGAGGTGTTAGCGTTGTACAGGCAGGCTTGTCCGAATAGTAGGATTTTTCTTATAATGTAATTCTCGTATGCGTATGTCTTGCTGATCACAACGATTATATAGCGAACTTTTTGTGGCTGATAATGGGACAAATCTTTCCGCTCTTGATCTTCGGAATGGCCGTACAATATACTCTTACAAAAGTCAGTTCCTTAGTTCTCCTCAGCCTTTTCGCGGTGACATTGAAGTAACCGATCAGAGTTGCAAGGCACAATTACGTCGATTTCGCCTTCAGCAGGCAGATTCCTTGGGTCTGCTTCGCGTGATCGCTTCGTACGCCTCCACTCAACGTTTCCTCCGCCCGAGAAGGCAGGTTCTCAGCAGGAAGAGAAGGGCGATGTCCTTGGAAGCGTTTATATGAAGACGGTACCTACCGCAATTGTGTTCGATATATCCGGGGCCGGGTCAACGAACAGAGGAATCAATAACTCCGAGAAGCATGCTGCTGAAATGGGTGAGGATGATGACGTGTGGGTCGGTATGGAGGACGTTGAAGAGAGCGAACATGAAGCTGAAAAGAGTTTTAAAAGCAAGCGACGGTCTTAGCTGTATTGATGGATAATGTTACTAAAACAAGTAGATGAAAAGGAGTTGAGTACAGAAAAATGTAAAATAGCAGCTGCTTCATCGACCGCCAATCTCGCTCTTCCACGAATGCGCCTTTTCAAACCCATTCTTTCCATATTGATCTATGCAAAAACGAATCAACAACGGCAGCTTCAAGAAGAAAACGATGGGCATACAGTCCATAAGAGTCTGCTGTACTTCTTCTCGTGACGTCATGACGAAGGGTCCGTACTGGAATACAGTCTGGTCAAGTGGTTCACCAGATATCTAAAAATAAAATTGAGTAGAACTCGAATTGGAGAATAAACCGTAAACGTACAAGAACAAACTCAGTGTTATCCTCGGTTGCGGTCAACTGTACACCAGATTCATTCTTATTGGCAGAAAGAACGACAGTATGGAACGGCCCATAAGGCGAATCATCCGATCCGACTTTCACTGTCCCTTTCAAGTCTGCTTCACCGTAAGCAATCGCTCAAGCCATGTAAAGAATCCCAATCTCACTGTAAAAGAACGTTGTCCATCCCGCAGCTAGACACAAATCACAATCAGTCTTATAATTTCAACAAGCATTGTCATACACTGGAATTACACTTACGTAGTTCTTGGAAGAAAGTACCACCCTTCTTCATAATGATGTGGAAGAACCAACATCCACCAAGCGGACGAACAGGTGACTCAATGTCGAAGCTCTTGCCACTGATAACTTTTATCTCAATCCCTCCGTCCGGACCTCTGGGGAAAGCACTCGGAATACTATCAATGGGAAAGTTTAAGCTAGACTTCGTTTTAATTTCAACCTTGTTCGTCTTACCCCTCCGGCCCAAGCTCCTGATAACTGGGGTCGACCATTTTATACTGAAAGATCATATTCAGTGAGTAAATTGCTGACATCTCAATCATCAATATTGATGATCTTCACCTGCTTGGGAAGATCAACCCAAAGCTGAAGACCCTGCGGTTCAGGCTGGCCAGGGGCGTGTACGGGCATTTCAGCGTGAATAACTTGGAAAAATATTAAATGCATCTGGTATGTCGAAAAGGTCTGGCAACTCACTTCCCTTTCCCTGAGATGATATTGTTTAAAAAACGGCAAGGACTGAGAATAAGTTTACATACAGCGCACATCCACTGAACACCGCCTGCTACAATAGTTCCTTTGTGTCCTTCGGAGTCTTCGTGATTACTCGCGCCTTCCAGCATGTAAGTCACGGTCGCTTGACCCCGGTGCGGATGATCAGGGAAGCCCTAGAACACAATTCAGTTGGTTGTACGCGTTAAAAACCTTGGCGTAACTCACTGCTCCTTCTGAAACATGGAAATGGTCAAGCATCAAGAAAGGGGTTAAATTTCTGAGGGTTGTAGAGCCTATGGAGCGGCGAACGCGAGCTCCAGCACCCTGATCATACGGACAAGTGCGTTAGCAGCTTGAAATTAAGAGAATAACGCCATTGATAATACCTCAGACTGCTCGATGGAAAGCACCTTGTTAATGACAGAGCGAGACACGGATGTCGAGGCCATGGTAGAGAATTGATTCTTGTTCCTGAAAGTATAGACAGAAAGCCGTAAGTTACTCTGAAGTTGCGGTGAAGTTGCGAGGAAAAGAGCTACGATGGTGGTGATAGATGCTACGAAGAAATATTTAAACATCCATCCAAGATGCGCTGGAGCTTAACAGAACGTTCGACCCCGTGCGCGTTATCAACGAGAAATATGCCGATGTCGGAGAGCATTGCTGAGGTCATCTGCGGTGGACTGTGAGTGAAAGTACGCGTTTATAGGAGCTGAGACGTTTGCTCCTGAATAGGAAACAGTCAACGATTAGTCAATGGTATTATATAATCGTGTTGACGCCTTACGCCTTACTTGCTTTACTTCATCTTAATTTTAGGACACACAACTTAAACAACGATATTCTATGATGTCTACCACAAAAACGATTGTCGCAAAATCTGAAATCTAGCAAGACATTTCTGCGTCGGACAGGTCCGACTTGGACTCGGTCATAACCATAAACATGAATGCTATAGCTTGTGTTTGATCTCCTTCTTCGCTATCTGTGAGAAACGCCGTGCGGGAACACCAGTTGAAAACTGTCCTGCCTGCGCGTAGCTCTCGCGCAGGTTCGTTCCATCCTTCGAGTTCTTTTCATTAATGCCAAACTGGATAAGCTCCTTGATCTTCAGCAAAGCGGCCGAGTCCAGCCCCTCCAGCTGATCCTGCAAGTGTTTTCTGACGGATACATGGAAAGAATCACAGCTCTGCTCTGGGAATATCTGACTGCGTATACGTTTGCTTGTCTCAGGAATCTGTCCAGCGAGAGAAAGTGTAATAAATTACTTTACGAAATTACAAGCGAGAAGTTCCTCTGCTGTTATTTTCTTTCCAAAGATCAGGACCTCATTCGCTCTGGATAGTCCCACTGCATGCATTGATCTTAATAGAAATCAAAAATCGCCAATTGAAAGAAATCGCTCACTTCGGTTGACGAAACTGACACTTGAGCCTGCTTCAGCAATTAAGCCTGTATGTACCTTCAACACGACAATAAGATCCTTCTGAGTAACAAATTCCGTACCGAGGAATGCGAATGGTACAGATAACCACGCGTTGGGCATACAATATATGAAGTCAAAGTGACCCAAGAAAGCTTGCATCGGAAAAGTTTGAATGATCATCATTCCCTCGTAATACCCCGCACAAACCTGATGCTATACCTATACGAGCCGAACGTTAGCATGTATGACGGAGAACATGAACTCTCAGCACCTACCCATGACAGGTCCATTCAGAGCGGCAACAAGGATTTTGCTATGCGTATACAGCTACAACGAGTGGCGTTAGTTAGCGACCAACGCCGCTAACACCAACCAATGATTGATCATTGGCTCACAGCTCTGCTGCAATCTGTATTATTCCGCGCAATCTTACTGAGGTAGTTCTCCCTAACAGAAGCAGAACCTGTATTTCCCGATGGAGCTTTGACATCCGTGCCGCTGCACGCCAGTCGAGCTTGCTGTTAAATTTTCCGCCAGCAGAGTCTAACAGAGATACAACATACGCGCAAAACCATTTTCCCGTAGCTGCGTTTCAAAATATGCAACCATTGACATGTGCAGAGAAACATCACAGAATTGGCTGAAAAGAAGTGATGTACTACTTACCTTGCAAGATAGTGATCACCACATCGCTTCGCGCATCAATCGTGCGGAGAGCCTCGGCGAGTGCATTGTAATCTGGAAGTCAATATTAATCCATGAGCCTTTACACTTACCGAGCAGTCAGCGACTCTATTTGCTTGCCTTCAGTAGTTATAGAGTTTAACGCATGTGGTCGATTAAAGGTCAACGTGGCAATGCCGTCAGATATGTCGACGCAGAGCGTGCTCATTTTATGTATCGTCGTTATAATGTAGAGTCTCACTTCTTCATCGCGAAGCTGCAATGACCTTGTCGACAGAGACAGATGGTCAGGGATCGGTTATTTTACACGTCGCGGCAGCAACCGGGCGGCAATCCCACTACGTAAAACAGCCAAAATGAGACAAAATATATACATCAAATATACACAAGGGTAGCAATAAATTCAAAAACACAAGAGCCGCGGCAGTACACAAAATAGAGTTCCAGTCCTTCTGAATTCACAACCTCTCCTTTAACTCCTCCCCACGATCCTACTGAACCGAACCAGAAAATAAGATCACCACCCATCTAACGCTTTGCGAGCCGCCGCACTCAAAACGAGTGACTCAGGGTTAGATTGTGCTGATTCTAACGCCTGGCGTGTCACCATACGGACTCTTTCGACTTCGCCCTCTCGACCGCCTGACTCAGTCTTTAGGCTATCCTGCCCGAGCACGCCAAGCAGAGCGCAAAGGTTTGCGCGTACTTCCGCAGGAAATTTGCCTTCAACGTTTTTAAGAATCAATGCAAGCATATCCAGAGGGGTTGATGGGCCTTCTTCGGGAGAGGTAGGGTTGGTATCTGGAGCGGGTGTGGATATGTCCAGGCTATTTTTCCGAGAGGGCGGGTTGATCTCCTTGGGGTGTTCAGTAACAACCGCATCTAGCACAAACACCGCTGCTCAAAGTCATGTTAAAAATTTGGCTTAAGATAATCCTTAGCATCCATTACACACCTCCCTTAGGTTGGTGAGTGAGCAATAGCATTGCAACAATCGCCTCGTTGAGCAAAATGACGTGCTTTTTACTGCGCTGGAGCAACTGCGCCAAGATGTTCGCAGAATCTAACGATGTTACGACGTCAATAGCTAGTTGCCTGCGTGACTCGCGCAAATCGCCTATGCTTGAGCACAGTGATTTGACCACATTAACCAAAACACGAGCGCCTTCGCTCTTGACGGGAACCGAATCCGTTCGGCGAGATAAAGCGAGAATTTGGCTTAGGCATGATGTCGAAGATTGGTTGTCATCCACTTTCAGAACACAGATTATCGAATTAGCCACTGGGGGGAAATAACGTCCACACTTTACAGTAAGTAATTACTTCGGAGACTTACCTAAAAAATACGTACCGTTATGCGTACACATATGCTTAGAAAGATTGACAGCGGACATCTGTACAACTTCTGCAAGGTCGGCCTTATCATTAAATACTTGACTAGTACGCAGCGCCTCGAGAACATGCGCTTTACCAAGGATAGGACGGCTAGACGGAGACTGCGCGAGATGCTTTAAGAGTCCAATGACACCATGCTTCACTTTCATGTCAGCACTAGGAGCTAAATGCGTCATAAGGTAAGGCGTGATTGAGATGGGCGGTTTTACGAGTGCTACGGAACGATTTTCTGTAAAGAAAGATGATGTNAAAAAGGTTCCTTTCTTCTTTCACAAAAATAAAAGGCGCTCGCCTTGTCGCACTAAGTTTCCTAGACTGAGAGCTGCACAAATCACAAGGTCATCGCGCACGCCAGTTGGGGCCGCGTCATGCGCGTCACGTAGCCATTTTATCATGCGCGAAACAAACCCATTTTCGGGCATCGCCGAGTCCCACAGAACATTTAAGTTGTCCTCTTCACCTGTAACTTCAACAATTGCCTTGATAACAGCCGTCTTGCACAAGTCAACTGCATGTTTCCAGCGCGTAACGTCGGCTGGAGGCACGCTCGCATCTTGCCAACAAGGCACATACTCTGCAAATTCGACAAAGTCGAGCAACAGAGCTAAACAAGGCGGCTGCTCGCTATAAGCCATGCCGCGCGCAAGAGCCTGGCGGGCATCCTCGACGTCCATCGTCAGCGACTCTATAAGCTCGCTGACCTCCTCCAGAACTTCGACGTCAGTTGAAAGCAACGAGTTTCGAGTATTGACATCAGTGTAGAGTGAGTTAGTTGGGTTAGAGAAAGGCGGGGCGAAAGCTTTCAACGGCACCACGAGGCTGGGCAGCGACTCCGGCCCAAAAAGAGACTGTTGCATTTCTATGAGGTTCGATCCGATATTAGACGCTCAGACGCTAACACAAGATAAGGCGCAGCGCACGGTTATCTTTTAGGTTTGCAATAGCTCTCCACGACCAATCGGAAATCCCCTTTCTTGCAAGCCAGCAGTCTGTGTCTATTGGGTCCGAGTCAGTTTCGATAACCGAAAGCCATGATCCAGGTGGATATATGGAAATAGATAGGCGAAGCAGCGTCACAGGAACCTCTAGCGAAATTAGACGCGTCTGCACAGGCTCTGATAAATATTATATTTCAGCATCTTGAACTACAGAAGATTGATTTTGGCCCACCATAACCCAAGCTTAAGTTTAATAGAGCTCCGATTGCTGTTTTGACTATTTTCAAATGTATAATTGAGAGTGGAAAAGGCTGCTGTGAAGGAATTTCAGGTATTGTCTCTGCATATCCTTCCAAGAGGGATACGACTAGCTGCGGGAAGCCAGCGTCGAGTAGATGACCACGGTTATCATCTGCAGCGGATGTAGGTAGACTATCCGACGCGTTTGTAAGGACTACGCACTGTGGTCCATGCACAAGTTTGCTCCGACGCGGAGAAGCTCAAATATCGCCGTCGCACGAGCGTCGTCCGGAACGCGTGAGCCTTCGAGAGCCGCATTGAGGAGGGAGGTAAGTGTCTGAGGAAGAAGCGTTTTCCCGACCACTGTATGCTCGTCGACTGCATTTAACGCGTTTTAGCAGTTGCATCGTATATGCAGTCATAAAACGGGAAAACGGAGTACACCGACTTACCTGGGCCTCCGCGAGCACGTAGTCCATTAGCGAGCGACTGAGCATTGGTTTCGACAGCAGGCCAGTTGGCGCTGATATCAATACTTGCAAGAAGATCACCGAGTTCACGCGCGGCGCGCGAGCTGAAGCTGGCCGCCGGTTCGGAGACGCTCATGATGTTACGTTCTCGATCGCACAGCGACTAGTGCAGTGAAAGCGGCGCGTTATTCGTCTTCCAAACAGGGGGCGGCGCGTAATGGGACTGCTCAGGAGTGTGCGTCGAGGGTATCGATGGAGGACAAGTCGACGGCGTCAAAGCCTAAAGGCTCATTTTGAACTCTAGAACACACGTGATCTCCTCCCTGTTTCATTTTCTTTTCCTTTGTCTTTTGTGGTCGAACTCGAACTTGATTCAATTCGGAGGTCATCCTCAGCCTCAAGTAAGTCTCAGTCTGTCTGATTGGCCATTAAATCGATTTCTCATTGTTCAGCCAAAGTGTTAATATAAGTTTGAAATTAACGTTGCTAGGCTAGGCCGCCTCATGACATCCATGTCGTTGTCGTAGGCCCGGGCTCGTAGCACACACATATATAATCGTATCTTGTGCTGACGAAGTACAGCCTTGCGTCTGTGCGAAACAGTGGTCCGTCTGCTCATCATGGTTTTGCATTCTCAATTTAATGTTGTCGCAGGCCTAAGGTTTTGAATTGCATACACCGCCTCAAGCATTCGCCGAATCTGCCACAGCAACACCATTTTGACGGGAAAAAAACTTTTGGATGTCTGTTCGAAATACGAACACGCGACTAGAGGATTTGCTATTGGAAGCGAACGTTTCTGTATCTTGACGCGTTATGTGCCAAGCGAAATTTAGTCAGCGCTGCCTCGTTCTGACCTGCTCACATAGTTTGAGATATCGTCTACGCAAAACTAAGCGGTCTTTCTGGAGTGTAGCTCATCTGACAATTAGGAGACTCGTCCTACGCAACAAGTTACCGCCCACTGCTTTGGCCTGCTCCTTACTGCGCCGCGCCTATTGTTCTTTGACTTTAGGATTTGGCAGTCAAAAAACAGATATAAGGAGATTCTCGCCGGTTTCCCTAGACACCTCTTCAATAGCCTACGCGAACCCTTACGCACCCATACGCACTTACTTGTGCTCTGTGCACCGCTCACATACCGGTAGCCTTCATCGTCCGCTCATACCATAATTATCTTGCAGATACCCTCTGCACCCATGGACGCCTTCACAATCATTGATTTTCTCTTCACTGCCCCTGCTGCCTGGCCTGCAGTAGAGGACATAGACGAGACGACTTCCTTCCCCGTCCCCGTCAATGCAGAGAGGAACACCAATAGCTTCACATACTGCACGATCGCATGAACAGAATGTATGCAGTGAGTGGCCCACCGCGTTGCTTTATCCGCACACTTGATCATTGACTGAGGGGTCGGCAGTACTTGTCATTCATGACTCGACTCGACTGAATGGACACTTTATATCATACACCTTACGACTACGATATTCATATCTGAACGTTTATTGAGAGTACGCCGCGGAGCTTTTGTTCGTCTAGCTTATTCTTCTATTGTTGTATTACTTCTTTGCATAAGGCCAGAGCGTGAGCCAAGCTATTAATATTATATATATATAATTTTTANTTTTTATTTTTANTTTTTATTTTTATTTTTATTTTTATTTTTGTATTGAGACTGAGAGTGATCGGCAGTGTACGTCATCATCGCTTGCCGTTTCCGGATTACACAGCATCGGCCTCTGCTCTCCTCGGTGGCCAGTGGCCCTCTACCCATACGCCATACGACTCCCGACGCGTGCCATCTCGTCAACAACCTGTCGCGACCAACTCCTCCCAGCTCCTAGTCGACACATATCATCCCCTGCGACTAAAGACGCGTTAGTTTGACCTACACAGTCATGGAGGTTCGTTGTAGCTGTGCCGTGTTTGCTGAATGCAAACCGCGCTAACTAATGGCCATCGCGCTGACCGTTGACTCTGAATACACTCGGCTTTTAATCTCTAGGCTTTACTGGACTTCTCAAACGAACACCTCGATGTCGAGCTCCTTGATCGCGTCGTCATGACCTTCTACTCGGGATCCGGCAGCGAGGTGCGTATACTAACTTTGTCTTACGGGTGTTGACACGAGACATTGTTCCTGTAGCAACAAGCGGCACAGCGTGTATTGACGCAATTCGAGGAGCATCCGGAATCATGGGCTCGCGTGCCGGATATCTTAGAGCGTTCTTCGTTCCAACAATCGAAGGTCCGTGCTGCATCTGCCCCGATGCTCGCCGATGTGGTTTGTGCTGCTTACTGATAACACGCTCTCAGTATATAGGCCTGCAGATTCTTGAGAAGGTTGTCCAGACGCGCTGGAAACTGCTGCCAGATGGCGAACGACAAGGTGAGCATTCTTCATATTTTCCTTTTGAGTCGATTGACATGAATTAAAAAATCAGGGATACGAAACTTTGTTGTTGGGATTGTTGTTAAAGTATCTTCCGATGAAGCTTCAATGCGAAAGGAGAAATCTTATGTCAGTAAGCTCAACTTAGCATTGGTCCAGGTAAGGTGCTACGTATCTTCTGTTGGACACAGTCTAATTCGCGACAGATTCTCAAACAAGAATGGCCACACAACTGGCCAAACTTCATACCGGAACTTGTCGAGTCGTCCAAGACCAACCTATCACTTTGCGAGAATAACATGGTCATCCTCAAATTATTGTCAGAAGAGATATTTGATTTCTCAGCTGAGCAGATGACGCAGGCAAAGACAAAAAACTTGAAGAACCAGATGTGTGGCGAGTTCTCCGAGATATTCAAACTTTGCTTAGAGGTTCTCGAGGAGGCGCAGAAAACCCAACTCATTAAAGCGACGCTGGAAACACTCCTTCGCTTCCTAAACTGGATCCCGCTCGGTTACATATTTGAGACAACCATTATAGATTTGCTTATGACAAGGGTACGTTATGCTGGCCAATCCTCAATAGTGCGTGGTTCTAACATATCGTCTACAGTTCCTCGAGGTAGCTGAGTTCAGAAATGTGACTCTGAAATGTCTAGCGGAAATCGCATCTCTGAGTGTCGGTCCTGAATATGACCCTAAATTTGTCATTCTCTTCGCGATGGTGATGACCTCTATTAATCGCATGATTCCACCGAACACCAACATCGCGGAAGCCTACGCTAATGCGAGTGACTCGGGGCAGGAACTTGTACTGAATCTTGCGCTTTTTCTGACGAACTTCCTCTCTAATCACCTACGCGCCGTTGAGACGGAGCAGAATCAGGACGTTTTGTTGAACGCGCATCTGTACATGGTGAAGGTCTCACAAGTTGACGAAAGGGAGATTTTCAAAATCTGTCTAGAGTACTGGTTGAAGCTTGTTGCGGAGTTATACGAGGAGATACAAAGCCTACCAATCGGCGACTCCGGGTTACTTATGGGTCTCAACCTGGGTGGCCCGTCTATACTGAATAGTATCTCACTACGAAAGAACATCTACAGTGACGTACTTTCGAACCTTCGTCTGGTTGTCATTGAAAAAATGGTCAAGCCTGAAGAGGTGAGTGTGCTGGATTCAAGTGGCGGATAAGTTTCAAGTGGCTCATTGTCTATGCAAGGTACTTATTGTAGAAAACGACGAGGGTGAAGTTGTACGCGAGTTCATGAAAGAAAGCGATACAATAGTTCTTTATAAATCAATGCGAGAACTTCTGGTCTACTTAACCCACCTCGATGTTCTGGATACTGAAACTATTCTCACTGAGAAACTTGGAAAACAGGTGGATGGCACGGAATGGTCATGGAACAATCTCAACACGCTTTGTTGGGCTATTGGATCAATATCTGGTGCAATGAGTGAGTGAGTCTTATTATAGAATCTGGCTCAACTCACATATGTTTTCTTAGATGAAGAAACGGAAAAACGTTTCCTTGTAACCGTCATCAAGGAGCTTCTCGGCCTTGTCGAAATGAAGCGCGGGAAAGATAACAAGGCAATCGTTGCATCGAACATCATGTACATCGTCGGACAATACCCTCGCTTCCTAAAAGTCCATTGGAAGTTCTTGAAGACCGTTGTAAACAAGCTGTTCGAATTTATGCACGAGACTCACGAGGGTGTCCAAGACATGGCTTGCGATACCTTCATCAAGATCGCCCAGAAATGCAGACGTCACTTCATTA
>SGPK01000144.1:0-50506 GCA_004802695.1 Phellinidium pouzarii
TCCAATATAGCACTATGTATGTGCTATTAATACTATATAGTGTTAAATAGTGTAGCATCAGCAGATCTACTTTATTTATACCTATATTTACCTAAATCACATAAATAGTACTATATAACCACCAGTCAAGCACTATATAGTGTAAAATACAGCTATATATTTTCTCTCTTGTACTATATAGCTTCTGGTTTTTTCCTGATGCTGCGCGCTGCAATTGTTTATTTCTCAACCACTCCTCTCGAATCTAGACCTGACTGAGAAGACTAGAGTCGGATTTATTAAGGAAATTGACAATGACATTATGCTACTGCCGTAGGTACAAAAGAGCATATACGTGGCCGATTCAGAGCTTTGAGTGGCCAGAGTAGGCTGCATTTTCAACTCGAGGTAGAGCCACAAGTTGAACCAAAGCTGTCGACGATATATATAATAGCCCATCTACTTGCTGTTCGACATCTTGCCCCAACCATGTCGAGTCCTTCATCGCCACTCCCTAATATTTATCCCGAACAGTACGAGGAATATGAAGACCCCTTTTCATCAGTCGACTGCTCCCCAAAGCTACAAGACAGGCGTGCACGAGTGTTTCATGACCGAATTTCGGCGGATGGGCTTATCTCGCGGCGCTACGAAGAAGGAGGACAGGAATATGATGTTATACGCAGTTCGGACGCAAAAATGTGGTCTATCCTCCGGTTTGCCGACAAACGTCCAGAAATCTTCGATCCTCACATCGGTGGGCAATCCACATGGACACTTCCCAGTGTCCTCTTCTTAGCGGAAGCGAAAGAAGTGAAGAATGTATTCCAACTCTATATACACGACGTTATTCCCGGCTCTGAATTGAAACTCGTCATTCTCGCGTGTCCTCTGTGCGGACACTGTACAGAAGAAGGCGGTTCTAGCGGGGCCGCGAAGCTGTTTCAGCATATGAAAAAGACGCATATACAGTTCCGGAAGTCCATTTTTACTTGCCATACCACGATGGGTGAGCAATCCTTTCAACTAGTTAATATTCGACGTTAATTTGATTTGCTAAATTTAGGTCCGTTCGAAGGTAGTATCTGTGGGGAAAAGTTTTCGACTTTGAATGGTTTACTGCATCATATGAAGAATAGTGATAACCCGGGATGCAAGCATTCCAGCACTACTGAGGCGAGGCGGGAAAAGCCCGTCTTGTGGCTTGACTAATTAATACTAATACTACTAGTAATACAAGGTTGTAAAGGCGGCGAACGCCACAAGTGTGTCCATATATAGTATATTGTCCTAATAAGGCAGGTATTTTCTGCGCGCGACAAGGCGACGGAAAAAAAAGAGTTTGATCGTGCTGTCCTTGTATTTTATTGTTTTTCCCTTCCCTGAGATCAGTTGCGGGCAGGCAGTGCCGGCGTGCTCTCGTGCTCTCGCCCTTAGACAATTAATGGCGAGGATGGAGTCCGATCGCGGTCTCCGGTCGCCATCGCACCCGCGCCTAGAATCAGCCACACAAGAGACCACGCCTGGCAGCGCAGACTCGGAGCAAGCTGGGTGTAGCTGGGTGTCGCTGGTATTTATTTTCTGAGAGGCGCGCAGGCCTGCGTTCTGATGTCGATGATTCGCGAGCCACTCATTGTTTCTCTCCACGTTATCACCAGCACGTTTACTCTGGACTGGGCCACACGGAGGTCACACGGGGCCACACCAGCGCGCCTCCTCTCAAGCCACATCCTTGTGCCGTCCTGCCGTTTTGGGCACTATAAGAGGGTCGCACAGCATTCCCTGTCCTTCGTCCCTCCACCACGCACCACCCCTCTTTCTCTTTGTCGGCCTCTCCGTATGTTTGTTTCTCCCGCCCGCCCT
The DNA here is from genome assembly GCA_004802695.1 of Phellinidium pouzarii. NCBI lineage: Eukaryota > Fungi > Basidiomycota > Agaricomycetes > Hymenochaetales > Hymenochaetaceae > Phellinidium > Phellinidium pouzarii. Next base: position 1,843 of record SGPK01000144.1, read on the forward strand.
GTCGACCAGTGTGCCAACGCGTACAAGCGGAAGCAACCCATGCACTTTGACGTGTCTGTCTTTGTCTACTTGCCGCCCTAATGTGTCCGAGTCTCATCTCATCTCTTTCTGCCAGGTCAGATTGCGAGGAAGACCCTGCCTCTCGTCCCAAGAGACGGCTCTTCCTGACTTCTGACATGTATGTTCACTTGCCGCATTCATCGCGAACTGGGTGGTATTAAGTCCTTGGCTCAACTTAATTTCTTTCAAAAGCAAACCGTCTTCTATTTGCCCCGCACTTCCGTCCTCATCTCCTGCACAGTCCGTCCTACCCAGCCAGTGCGTACTCTAGGTCGTATCTACGTGCCCAATGGCTCAGCGTCTCATGTGATGGCTCTCTATCTCCAGAACGAGTCAATTATTCGTGTACTCAAATACTGGCCTCAGAGAGGACGCGTATTCATCTTCAGATGAAGAAGATGAGTTGCTTTCGGATTCGGAATGCGCGACAGAGATCCGGCCGAATGGATACAGGCTGGGCAGCATACCACTGTCGCCTTTCTCGACTCGTACTGGTGAGAAAGAAAGAGATCGCAGCGAGGAGATGTCTCGTGAGCTGGGCTCACTTGTGGAATCTGTAAAGATTTCTGCCGCGAACGAAACGCTCTCCGTTGTGCGCAAGCACTCGCCTGGGATATTACCGCCGCTAGAGAGTCCGAAGATTCCAGCAATTTTTGTGAAGCGCTCGTCTCCTTCGACAAACCCTATAACGGATTACTGCTCTGTCCGATTAGCAGGGCGTGCTATGCTCGCCGATCAGGATCAGTCAAGACGTGCGCGATCTGTCCCGGTTGAAGTTCCTTTCCCTGTCCTTCATCGGCATATTCCACCCAACAGGACTTCAAATGGATCGGGTTTGAAGGCTGAGTTCGATCCTGTGCATACGCAATTCGCAGCGCCTCGACCCAAGGGCAAGTCGCCGCAGCGTATGCGAGCCCATTCCATTCGACAAGAACAATACTTTACAGCACTCAATGTTCGGCGTGCCCACGTAGTAGTACACTCACCCGAGACGAGCTGTGAAAGCGAGTCTCAGTTTGCAAGGGAAGTTAAGGAGCCCGTCGTAGTTCACCCTCGGTTAAAGCCTGAAGCCGACCGGTCGGCAGAGCAGGCACGGATTGAGATTTCTCCACCGGTCCGGCATCGCAGCCTGCCATCGATTAATGACTCGAGTGCTGGGCATCAGCGCGCTAGCTCCAGCTCGACAGAGCACATGCAATCTTTGCCTGTCTGTTTTGTCGCCCATCTCAACGCTCAGGCAGACGACGTGAATTCGGACGAACAGCCACAGTTAGAGTCCGCAAACGATCCTGTCGGCGCCCGCTCCCGCTCCGGAAGCGAGTCCTCACACCCTCCTTTGCCTATCGGGCTCGAGCACTGGATTAATCTCGGCGACAGTTACTTCCAATGTCCGAGGGATAAAGCAATCCTGCGAGGTCATAGATCTGCCGTGCGACACGAAGAGCGCGATCTCAACATACGGGCGACCTGCGAATATTGCGGACAGCATCTCGCGCGTCGGGATGCAGTACTTCGGCACCAGAAGTCTACTTGCAAGAAAGCTCCGAAGGTTAGCCTGTTGTCAACTTAAGGCCGGAGAGCATTTCTACTGGTGAACTATACATGTCATACCCTCCAACAACCAGCTCGCCATCATCATGTGTATTCTGGGTCTATTTCAATTCTATCATCTCAGTTCTTTATTTATCTTACACCATGTATCATTTATATCATCGGCTCCTTTGCGTTTACCCTCTATGCTCATGTCCGTGCATGCCATACTCTTCTTGTGCAATATGCAGCATCATCTGGATATCATATCTATCATTAGTCTCATCTCCCTTCTGCTAGCAATTAGCCTCCTTTTGTAACATTTATCTCTTCTTTTGTCTGCGCACATCTATTGTAGTCNTTTTTATACTCGGAAGCTTCTTGATCTTCTTCTTGATCATGTCACATAACGCAGGTCAATGCATAGTCAGACGATCATGATCACGACACCAATTTAAAAGGTTTTTTGTATTTAAATAGATGCATGTCGAGAAGAACACCACTTATAATTATCTTAAGCATCGTCATGCAACAGTACATACTCTCGTGCTGACTGTCCGAATTTGATGACTGTAGCATGGCGCTTATATGTAAGACTGTCTCTAAAATGAAATCAATCAACTGTACTTACTGTCTCCCATCTTTAACTCATAATAACGTGATACGGGTATAGTCTCGTCGTTGACGATCGTGCTGTTTGTCGACTCGAGGTCTATGATGAATGGTCTAGAACAGAGCTTGTCAGATAAACTAGGAGCGCAAAGTTGAAAGGAGGGGATAACCGACTTGATCACTGCTTTTGACGATCCGAATTCGTCTTTTTGCTGGACTGAGCGGTCTGAAGTATTGGAAGGACAGTTTGAGCAATTGAGGGCGAGAATATGAAGGAAAGTACATTTACATTGAATTACAGCATGCTGCTTAGAACAAGACGGGTGTTCGACATAAATATCCACGATGGCTTTATCGCGTCCAATCAAGTAACAACTCTGGCGATGAATGTGCAGCAGGTCTGAAGCAAGTCTCAGCTCTATCTATGACTTCACATAAATTGAGCGAGCTCACCAGTTTGTTCTTTCCCTTTGAACACATACAACCTCCATCCAATGGGCGGCTTTCGTGCCTCTGGAGGCTCATTGTATTTCAGTACTGTCGATGTTCCGTCTGTGAGCTGTACCGTGTTCGTGGCCGCCGCCAAAAGTCCTGACGGGTTGAGATTCGGCTTTCCCTTGTCCTTGTCCTTGTCGGATATTGGCGACTTTGATTGTGAATGTGAAGGGGACCGAGGGCGAGATAGCGGTCTGGAATTTGGTCTTGGAGAATGGCGAACTGTGGTGGACGGTCCCGCGCGTCGATCATAGTCACGCTCGTCGCGTCGTCGAACGTCCCTGTCGTCGCTTTCGCGTTCGTGGTCTCGTTCATCTCGCTCCTTACGCCTGTCATATGAATCTCTCTCCCTCTCTACGCTTCCGAAGCGTTCCCGTCGCTCGGATCCCCTTCGGAACCTGTCTTCGCCAACTCTCTCGGCTTCGTCGCGGCGCTGGCGATACCTGTTTCTTCCCCCATCGTTGTCGTCCTCTCTGTATTTTCTAGTGCGGTCTCTTCTAGGTTCTTTCCATTCGTGACGTTCATCGGGCATGTAGCGCGGTCGCTCTCGTCGTATAGGAGACCTTGAGCGGGATTCACGAGCCATGGCTAATGTGTTGTACTCAAACTAGGACTGAAGTGCGGTTTGCTCTATTACGAGTTCGCTGACTCAGCGGATAAACCTCGGCAACGCTGAACGTGCATTTTGGAAATACTGAAGCCTTTTGACTTCACCACACTACAACGGCAGCCGTGCCTCAAGTCGTGCATCATGGACATGATGGATTATACAGTAATGGAAGAAAAGGGAGAGCCTTGGTTCGAGGATGGCAATCTTATTCTCGAGGCTGATAACAATGCCTACTTCAAAATACACCGCGGCGTGCTCGCTCGTCAGTCTGAAGTATTCAAAGACATGCTCGCACTGCCTCAGCCATCTAATACGTCTACGGTGGGAGAACTAGAGACGGTCCGTATGTTTGATCTGCCAGCTGAGCTCTCGAATTTGCTTAAGGCGATCTATGATGGAGTGTGAGTTTCTCCACCACCAGAGACATTCGAGCTACGAACTAATTCATTTAACTTTAACGATATAAAGAATATTTCAGGATCGGGATATCGAAGACTTCTTTTTCCTTGCTTCAATCTTGCGCCTTTCGACGAAATATTTCGTCGCACATCTTCGCAGGCAAGCGATAGAAGCACTTGCACAGACATGGTCTTACACACTTGAGGGCCACGATACAATGATAGAACGGGCAGTCCAAGCGCCCATGGGATCACCTCCTAACGACCTCACCTATCCGTATGTTCACCCTATCCATGTCCTCAACCTCTGCCGTGAGACGCATGTTCGCGTCATTGTTCCTTCCGCGCTTTACTTCCTCTCCATGTATCCTTTCCCCGATCTTCTTCAATGCACGCACCCGAAGCTTGCTGTTGAGTCCCACACGGGGTTACCACGCCCTTCATCTACGCTCTCTATCGAAGACATGAGTAATTACTCCCTCATGTACCAGCACCGTATCGAGCTCATCTTGGATTACGTTCGCCGCTTTTGCAGCGAGAGACGATCGCATGAAGAATGTTCTTGGCGCCGGGATGACTCAGATACCCCAACACTCAGGCGCCGCCCTTTAGACTCTCAGGAGGTTGATCCATGTTCTCATACGTTCGCGAGGCTTGCTTCTAAGGCGTCTAGATCATGGTTTACGCGAACAGGACCGCTCAAATGGATGCTACAGACGGAACAATACCTTGAAGGTTACGATATGAAGTTGTGCTATCGGTGTAAGGAGGGTTTCAGATCTGATCTGAAATTCCATCGCCTTTCGATATGGAAAGCACTTCCGGGTATCGTTGGCATGCCGAGTTGGGAGACCTTGTTGGAATCAGACTTGCCTAGGCCCGGGACTGCTAATACCTATTGACCTCTAATTTGTAGTATCAGCATAAACAAGGTGTATATTTATTCTGGTCGGCAGGTTCTCTTATTGCATTTATAATGCACTGACATACAATTCACCTAAACAGCATCAGACAGAGCTGAGTGGGTACGTTCAGTGGTTTTCATTTGTCTTTCATAGCTGACAGTGCCTACTGGAGGATTAGTACGTGGCATACATTATCATCCCGAACATCTCCCGCGAACTTGGTGCTTGCTGGCGTCGAGACGCAAAGTAGGCTGTTGGCAGAGATCTCTTAAACTGTGAATGCCCTGTTTTTCTCGTTGTAGCTTTTTTTGAACGAATCCTTGCCAAGTATTCGGGAGAAGCATTGGTATGTAGTCAGAATGACTACTTTCGATTGGCGTTTGCTGATTCTCTTTAAGGTGTTTTGTAAATGTACATCAGATATTTTAAATGAAAATGTTGTAACTTGTGGATCAGTCTTGGTCTGGGCGGTATACGTCATGGCAANGGGGGGGATGAATTTCTATGTCTCTGCTCTTCCTCACCCTAATTGATTCCGGGTAAATATCAGTAAAGAAGCCAATGCACCCATATGGTTGTTTTATGAAGAACGTGGAGGTCGGTTGAGGTTTTGCTTCGTGAGATGATTGCCAGCCATTTCGCTGCATTTATCCGCTGCCCTCCATGGCTATATGGATATACTTTGCTGAGAGAATGTCTTGCGGGATCATGATTTCAGACTATCATCGGATAGCATACGATACTACGGCCTTTTCTCGAGGTCCGGGGCTGTTTTGACTATCATCTAGTAAGCTTTATAAAGAGAAGATAGCTTCAACTTGGCTTTGGTCTCCCGGTGAACACGATGAAGTTTTTGTCTCACCTTGGTGCTACTACATTCCTTGCTTTTATTGTATCAGCTCAGCAAAGTGTTTATGAACAGTGTGGAGGAATTGGATGGTACGACATCCACAATAAACTTTTCTTCTTCTGGTTAACTTTGTTACTTTATCTAGGACAGGTTCTACGGCATGCATTTCAGGATCGGTCTGCACGGTTTTAAATGACTGTGCGTACTCAAGCGTTATTTTAGTGACGTGTAAATCATAACGTTTTCTCTCAGATTATTCTCAATGTCTCCCGGGTGCTTTTTCAAGTGCTACGGCATCTAGTACGTCGATTGTAACTTCGACGTGTAAGTACAATTTGCCAGTCTTTGGCCCATCTCTAAAAAAAAGAGTTAGGTACAGCCACATCCGTGACCTCGGCGATCTCTTCTTCGAGCACTTCTTCGGCTTCTTCCCCGAGCGAGAGTGAGTCCATCAAATATGCTATAGCCTCCGGAATCGTCGTTTATGTTAATGGGTTATTTTCAGCCGCGGCGAACATATCTCCTGAATGGATAGTAGCGACCGCGAAGGTATTGGCTGGATGAAAGGTATATTTTCGTACCTGGTTTTTCATTCCAATCTTGCTGAATGCTAGCAAAGGTGCATGTGTAGGAAATACACCATCAATATCGTCAATCAACTTCCCTGGCCTTTGCATCGAAGGTGAGTACGTTTCAATTATTCTTCGTGAAATTCAATTGTAGATCCTGTTTCTAGATTCGCCTCTTGGAGTCCGCTATGCAGACTACGTTTCCGCATTCCCTCCGTAAGACAAAATATCATTATTTCTACTGTCTGGTCAATGACTTATTTACCAGAGCTATCAATGCCGCAGCAACGTAAGCTTTGAGTGCGTCTGATGAGCACGATGAAATTGTATTTATGGGCAAATAGGTTCAACAGGGATTTGATGAACCAGCGTGGCGTTGCAATGGCTCAAGAATTCAAAGGGAAGGGCGTCCATATTGCTCTTGGCCCTATGATGTAAGTTGATTCAAGAGCAAGTATGACACTGAATGATCAACGTCATAATTTTCAGGAACATTATGAGAGCCCCGGCAGGTATTGATCAAATGACTACTTAGAGATGTGTAATCACTAAGGCTATCTTCTTTCTCAGCGGGGAGGAACTGGGAAGGGTAGGTTTATGTGGCCTTGATGCTGATGCATATTTTTTAACCAATTTTCGTCAGATTTGGCGGCGACCCTTACCTTTCAGGAGAAGGTGCATACCAGACAATAATGGGTGTTCAGTCAGTGGGCGTTCAGGCTACTGCGAAACACTTCATTAACAAGTATAGTACCTTATTACTTTATTAAATCACTGATACTCCGCTTATAGTCTTCCAGCGAGCAGGAGCATTCACATGAAACGAGCTCCTCCAATGTTGACGACAGGTATTTATCAATTCATCATAACAATTACAGTTAAAAAAATACTAATTTCCTCTTACCAGGACGGTGAGCACGTCTCCGCGCGCGGGACTCTATTCTATCTTTCTGACAATCTGCTCCAGGAACATGAGATATATGCACCTCAGGTGAGCCTGAGGAGTCGAGCAAAGCGGATCGACTTGTATTCACCGTTCCCCAGTTTTTGCGGAGTGTACAGGCAAACGTGGCGTCCGTGATGTGCAGCTATAGTGAGCCAGCACGAGCAACTACGCCAACTACGCCATACTAAATCTCTCGATAGACCAAAGTAAAAGCTCTGTAAGCCTCGAGGTTTTGTAGTAACTAATGGCCTCTACAGTAAACGGAACCTATGCCTGCGAAAATAATGGAACGCTCAGCAGAATACTAAAGAAAGAATTTGGATTCCAAGGCTGTAAGCTCACTTTGTTGCTGCATTTGTTTATCGTTTGACATTGCGTGAAGATATCATGTCAGGTAATGATAATTCAGCTTCGCTGCAACGGACCTAGTAAAGTTGCTGTACAATGCAGACTGGTGGGCTACACACTCTACAGCCCCAGCCGTCACTGCCGGGTTAGACGTGCGTTGATATCGTCCCCCGAAAGAAAGTATGCTCATTACGCTTTAACTCTTCTTAGATGTCTATGCCAGGAGAAACAGCCGAAGGCTCCAATGTGAGGTAGGCAAACAAGAACAAGCTATTCACAATCGTTCGTGATTAAGAGTACTCTCAGTTACTTTGGACCTGCCTTAGTATCTGCGGTCCAGAGTGGGGAAGTCCCGGAATCTCGTATTGATGTGCGTTAATCCTGAGAAACGCTTTCTTCACGAAAAGTACCAATAGCTCCTTTGATCCGTAGGACATGGCGACGCGCATCCTGGCTGCCTGGTATCTTCTCGGTCAGGATTCTAACTACCCATCAGTAAACTTCGACGCATGGAATAGCGCCAGTGGTACCCATGTTCAGGGCGACCATGCGACGTGAGCGCACATGTATTTTCAAACAACCGTTGTGTGATTGAACGAGACTTATTCTANTTTTTCGTCTTAGTCTAATACGCCAAATTGGTGCAGCATCCGCTGTGTTGTTGAAGAATACCAACGGCGCTTTGCCGCTGAAAGCCCCAAAATCAATCGCTATAATTGGCAGTGGGGGCGGACCCTCATCGACAGGGAATCCAAATTCGTAAGTTTTCATTAAATTGACAAGTTATTAGTACTAACATTGCACATCATCACAGCTACACTGACCGGGGGGGGTGACGATGGCGTCCTTGCGATGGGTTGGGGTTCAGGGTAGGTCCCTTAATATGATATGTGGACTACCTTAATTGATACNTTTTTTGCAGCACCTGCAATTTCCCATACCTTACAACGGCAAGTTCATTTCTGTTGCGCAAGTTTCATGATTACGCACTAATCATATATATATTCAGCCCCTTGACGCCATTACGAATCGCTCTGCAATGGACGGCACGACCGTGACNTTTTTCTCTGAATGACTCGGACACGACTACTGCGCAATCTGTCGCAGCAGAAAAAGACGTTGCGTTTGTCTTTGTCACGGCTGATAGTGGGGAAGGTTACATAACCGTTGATGGTATTTATTATTTATATTTTGGCTTTTCCTTTTGCTAGTTTAAATTAATAACGATCACGTACAACTAGGAAACTTCGGTGACCGAAATGATTTGAATGCATGGCACACTGGTGTGAGTATTTCAAGTTGGATAAAGGTAGGAAATCTCAAAGAACAACGCAGGATGCGCTTATCGAAGCGGTTGCATCCGTCAATGAAAATACCATAGTCGTGATCAATTCGGTCGGACCAATCATAATGGAAGCTTGGATCAATAATGTGAATGGTGCGTTTAAATTATTATGGTAGTGTATATCCGGAAGCTCACGAAGCACTTTCAGTTTCTGCCGTGGTAAGAAACATTCACTTCTCTTCAAGGACACTCTGCAACTATTGATCTTCTAGGTCATGGCTGGCTTACCCGGTCAAGAAGCTGGCAAGTATACTGAATTTGTATCTTCTTTAGACATACTGATAAACTTCACAGGAAATTCTCTTGTAGACGTGATTTATGGCACTGTTAATCCAAGCGGACGGATCCCGTACACTGTCGGGAAAAGCATCACCGACTATTCTGCTCAGGTCATCTACGAGATTACATCAATTCTACAGATTACATACAGTGAAGGCATTTTCGTCGATTATCGTCACTTTGACAACGTAAGTGCGACAAATATATGTCTCTGTGTGTCTGAAATTGAGATTTCCTGCGGTAGGCTGGAATCGAGCCTCGCTTCGAGTTCGGGTTTGGACTGTCATACACAACATTCGATTATTCCGAACTGTCCATCAATGGTACTACATCAGGAGGTACACGGCAGTCCAATGGACCTGGTCAGTCACTCGACTCATGGTATGCAACATGACGCTACCGAGACGATGTTAGCACCTCACGGCATGTTCACAGGTTGCATGACGAAGTAATTACTGTTAGTTTCACTCTGAAGAACAATGGAACGGTGTACGGCACAGAGGTTTTTCCCATCTCCTTTTAAATGTAAATCGGAAACAGTCACTAGATGGGCCGAATTAGATCCCACAACTTTATACCACACCGCCCGCATCTACCAACTCTGCACCGATGAACCTCAAAGGCTTTGACAGCGTCGCGCTCAGCGTAGGACAGTCCACGACTGTCACGATGCAACTTTCACGATTTGACTTGTCCGTCTGGGATGTCGGCACGCAGCGCTATGAGGTCCCCAGTGAGAACATTGGTATATCAGTCGGTGCGAGCAGCAGAGATATCCGTTTGACGGGGACGATTGTTTTATCATAACTTTTTTTAATTCTCACTCACAAAGATTGTCTTGAATATTATGAGCGTGCCGCTTTTCTATAAAGATCTGAGCAATTACATAATGTTGAGATTTGCTATTGCTTTCTGGTTTACAAGTTTTCATCCATCGACCACATCATACACTTTGGCATAATCATCTGAAACTACGCATGGAATACTCAAGAGGACACGACTTGAGAACTGGAAATAGCTAATATACTCAGCTCTGACTCATGTTCCGATAATCAAGTAAACCTTGTATCCACGCCTCCGCCTCCTTGAAGCCTGCTGCCGCGGCCCGTGCCATCATGGTCACATAGTACAGCCTCACTTGGTCTCTTCGTTCACTGTGTCCTCGTCAAGAACGCTATGGCACCTCGACTAGTCTTGATTGCTATCCAGAGATTGCTCGACAAGCTTGGCCGGTGGGGGCACCAGTCCTTGTATCGGCTCCTTTGGATCATTTCGCTGTTCATTCGACATGGTACTAGAGAGGGCTCAGATACATCTAATCCTAGAGAGATCATACCGTACGCTGACGCCTGTGTCGTTCCAAAGCTTGAAAAGGACGTTGTCGAGATTTTCGAGCCTCCGACTTTAAACAACTCAACCAGTAAACGGGCTTCTGTGCTTTCATGGTCTTCGTTACCCTTACCACCCTCGAAGGCATATACACATCAGAACGCCAGGTCCATAGAATCATACTTCTCGGAGGCCAGGTCTCCGACCCTCATGAACCCACCCGATGGAGGAGACGAACAGCACTCTTGCATTAACATGGCTATTCTCGAGGAAGGAACGAGCTATCCGTCAGGGACCTTTACAGCGGAGCCAGCACATATCGTAGCAGAGCCTAGGGATATGGATCTGCGATGTACGACACCGTCTACACGACCCAGATACGAACGTCACATTACTATGTTCGTTTCTTCTGTACTGGTGTAACAAAATTTTGCTAATCCTACGTCAGTGAATGTGCTCCTGGTCCTTGGGAATTTGCTCCGACTGAAACATTTACCGTCTATGAGTGAGCTTATACCAATAAACCTAGTTTTCCCTGTATTGATAAGTATTGTGTAGGAAAGAACACATCCTGCCATGGGAATCATTCACGAATCCAGAAGGGCAGGTCTATTTCAAGAATTCGTACCATAAATTCGTTTATCTTACAGAAGCAGATCTCTACGACGTCCAAATTCGAGAAAATATCGAGCTCGTTATGACAGAAATCGAGAAGAGGGCCAGTGACTTCGGTAAAGAGCTGCCTACCAAAATCGAAGTGCTCCTTGAATTCGAAGATGATTTCTGGTCATATTATATGATCGACCTCGACCGGTGCTGTATATTTTGGCTGGATTATTACGACGGGGGGCGGCTCATTCCATTAGACTTTGGTATAGAGAAACGAGAACACTTTCGTGCGTGCGGAACGCCCGAGATAATATGTGGTTTATTCAGTTATGCTTTTTGTTGTCGCGATCTAGGTCATCTATTAGATTACGAATATTGGTTGCATATTGAACACTTTCCTTGTCAACGCGAGCTGAAGGAAGGTGCATTAGAAGAATTATTGGGCGTTCTCAATCATAGTATTATCGGTTTGTGTTGACATTCCAGATATTTACTGTGATGTGTTGATGGGTTTTCTAGACTACATGACATCTAACGAGTCTACATCGCCGTATAGTGATATGGAATTACGTACAATGATCGATTCTATAAAGGATCTTAGGGGTGAGCTCTTCCTTCGTCTGAGTGACGGACTTCCTCAATTATCTGCGCCATATTCTCTTCTTCAAGCCCTATATAAAACTAGTTACTCTAAAGACTGTGCAATTGCTGCTACAGGCAAGTCAACAATATTTTTTCTGCACCGTTCTCTTATGAACTGACAATATAAGCGCGCCTCATGACTATGTATTGTACGTAGCGCTCGGTTTCTCGCTTTTTTAAGTCAGAAATAAACTTATGCGTCTTCAACAGCGAACGAGCGCTTCCACAATTTCTTTGGGTATAATGGTGTAAGACTGTCGGTAGATCAGAGCGTCCGAGGGACTTCTCGTGTATCGCGCTCCTGGCTGATCGGGTTGCTATCTCCGGTGCTATTCTATGCTCCAGACACACATCTGGCCATGCTGGAAAAGCTATATATAGATGGAATGATTAAGGCACTTCGTTGGAAGACGTTCAGGAGCAAACTTCAGGATGACTGGAGTAGTTTCGTGCTTACTGTACGTGCGCTCATAGTATGTGAATCATAGTAGAAGTCTTGATATACCTCTGCCTCATACAGTCTACTGTCCTCTTAAGTGCCAACGTCGCCTTTTTAGCTATCCCGAGCGTACAGTCTTTTAACGGGCCAGAACTGTGGACGTCTCCAGCAGCAGTTCCAAGTCTGGTGTCTATTGTTACGAGTCTTGGGAGCATTATCGTCGGCCTTCTTCTTATTCGACAATTGCGCATAAGTGCAAAGGACCAAGACTCTACAGCAAGGGATGCAGTGAGTTTACGAATAAGCTCTACAGAGTCCTGTATCAAAATTTCCAACCATACAATTGTACAGATCTCATACCTGCAGAAACGGAAACATCCGCAGCTCGGTCTCGAGACAATGGCAATCCAATACAGCTTACCTTACGCACTACTCATGTGGAGGTGTGTATTTTCACTTGGATTATATAACATTCAGAACGGTCTACTCATTCTACTCTACTCTCGAAAAAGTATGGCTTCGTTCCTTGCTTCTGTCGCAATGGTTTGCTTTTTAAGCGTCAACGGTGGCCCAAATGCTCCCGCTCGCGCAGTCTACGGATGCGTATGGCTATTCATTTTAGTTCTGATACTTTGGACTGTGTTCACTGGTTTGGAGACGAGTGGCAACTTCAACTGGAGACAACTCAAATCGTTCTCTTGGTGGAAAACTGCCCTGGAAGCAGAATCAGTGGTGGAAGGAGATTCAGACACTGCGATAGGTAGTGATGACTGCTCAGTTTCTGGGCAGTCGCATAAATCGACTATGAGACAGGCCTCACCATGGCATTCTCGCGTCCGGAAGTTTGCTCCGATGCGCCGCTTCACCTTTGTCACAGGTAAACGATCGCATAACTAGCGAAGAAAACAAATTGCGGCCAAAATAATGTACGAAGCGTAACAATCGTAGGCGTTTTTTGTATTGAGTATTGTATATGTAGCATCCAAGCTTTATGTATTTCTTTTCAAGGCCGAGATGGCTGTGCGGGATCGGCGTTGTAAACAATCACAATCAGTTTGAATTTTATATCTTATACTTCAATTCTTTTGTGCTCTCCATTCTACAAGACGCTTGCTAGGCTCAACTGCGTGCTGGGCCTCCCTTTGCCGATCAATCACTGACTGGGACCTAGCGCCTCCTGTGTGCCGACGTCTGCATTCTAAGACATGCTCTTATGTCTGCTTTGTTCAACGCTTCTGCACTCACTGGCACTGGGGACTACATTGATGAACTCCATGACTCCATGGTCTCGCAGGCTCAGGCTGATTATGGTTTCTGTTCGTCCTTCTGAAAACTTGCCTGTCCCATAATCGATAATGGCCGTCCAGTAAACTGTTAAACACCGCGCCGGAGCTGTCGGTGGCGCTCTGAGCTGAACAGTCCAAGGAATATGTAGTGTCATCAACATTTTTCTTATTATTCTTTCTGTACGACGACTGGTACATAAAGGCAAGACGGCTTTGGCCGCGTCAGACTGGTCTCACATCTTGCCTTTGCTCCCCCTTCCCATTTCCNTTTTTTTTCATTTCTTCTTCTTTTTTTCATCTTTATGTCTCTTAATTTCGCGGCATCGACTGCTCGCATCACATACAACTTACAGTCTAAGGCAAGTCAGGACTTGCCGACGAGATCAGTTCCAGCTTACTACAGCAACGAGCACGAGCGCTGGACGCTCTTGGAGTCAGGTTGGGATAACTATGCATGGGACCTTACCTCAGAAGAAGAGCGTGCTTTCGCGCGAGGAGAGCTACCCCCTGGCGCATTCATACCCAACCACGTCGCTGATTCCTTGCGAGAGCAGGAGAAAATGAATGCAGACGCGCAGGCCGCGTCTCTCCTCGACCCCGTCAATCAGACTACTTCACAGGCTGCGCCACCTATCTCACAGGCTGCGCCGCCTATTATTATAAACGAAATCCAAATTTCAGAAAGAACTCATGGCTTTCACGACATGCCCAAAGGCATTGAACTTATCCCGTTTGAACATCTTCCCGACCCAGCTGTCAACCCCGAAGAATACATTAAGAACTTCTTTCCGCCGTCAACACTCCCCGCTCCATCCCCCCCTGCCGTAGTAGCTCCAAAGACGCCGCAGCGTGCACGCCCGTATGCATACAATATGGCTACACCCGAGCTTTCGCCCTCCATTAGCGTTTACAGCGAGGCAGACACGGATTGGGAGCCAGAGCTTGAGGGTGACGCGGCACAAACCCCTACGGCATTGCGCGCAGGAATACAAGTCACCGTCTCAGAACCTCACTACACCGAACTTGACACGAACCTCTTCGCGAAGCCCACACCTGCAGGGTATCCTCTGCCACCCTTGCACGCTTCACCTAGCTCTCCAAAAAGGGCGCCCTGGACGAAGAATCCTGCATGGGATTCACAATACTCATTGCCTATATCGCCAAATACAAGTCGTAACGACAGCTCCTCGTCAGATCCGTTCAGGGTTCCAACGGATGCACACACAAATACGGGCGGCGACGGCAGTTCCTCAGCGGGTCCGTCCAGGATTCCGATGGATGCACGCACACAGCGCAAGGAGAACGCAAAACCATACTCACGGAAAGCGAAGGGGAAGAATGCTCAGCCTTCCACATTGGAGTCGAACTTGCGGTGCCCTGAGTGTAACTATGTCCAGGCGCGAGGCGCGGGAGATCAACGTTCATTTCGCCGCCACATGGAGACGCACCCGCGATACAAAAAGATGAAATGGGGCTGCATGGGCACGGCGCGTATGTATATTCTCCCTGCGGTTCTTTTTCCTCTAACTATCTTTTCATATATTCTGACATAAAATTGACCTGCTTATAGAGCCTAATGGAACATTCAGTGGCGGATGCAAAAGGCTTTATGTTCGGAAGGATGCTCTCCAGCGGCACCTCAGGTCTCCTACTATCGGATGCGTATCAGACCTTGTACCAGTACTCTTTGAGCTTGTGACCAACTTTGAGTGTGGTATACAAATGAACTAATTAAGCACTTTCCGTATAATTTTCTGCAAACTTTGTTACTTTGCATCGTAACACTTCCTTCGAAGGGACTTTTCATGAAAGAAATTATGTTTTGATTTATATCATAGGACGGACATTCTTTAGCGGATCTATCTCTAATTACCTCTTTCTTCTGTATCGCTTTTGTTGACCACAGTAGTCTTCCCTCTGCTCCTCAGACAATTCCAATGTATCGTGCGGCGAAGAGCATTATGCCGTTGTCATTATAATGCCCGGTTTGAGATCCATCCAAATAATTATTTTGTTATTCATGAAGCCTCTTCGCATGAGGTTCATTTGCCTAAACCGGGCCGCAAAGATTGAAATCGCATGAAGACACTATATACGCGGTTGGTTGCAACGTCCCGCCCATCTGCTAAACACATAGCTTCAGATATCTAAGCGCGAAGACAAACCAATAGAGATACGATAATTGATCCACAAATACAATCCACAGTTCTACGTAGCATTACTCGACGCATAGTCTACATCTTTTCATCTACGTTGTCTCTTCTTCTCCTTCTTCTCTCCAGATTTTTCGTCCTTTAAGCGTGACTTGAGGTTGGATGTAGACTTGAGGTCTTGCTCAAAATTCTCCTTAGTATCTGCGCCCGCAACATATATACTCTCGTCCTTGATCCGCTGCTCCTTTCGGCGCTTCTTCTTCAACCTCAGTTCCGCCACTTGACTTTTAGGAAGAATTTCTTCTCCATTATTGTCACAGTCATGATTCGCCTTTCGACTTCGCTTCTTTTCCCTTCTCTTGTCACTGTCCTTTCCATCCTTGACGATACTGGTGTGCTTTCGTTTCCGTTCGCTCGTCTCTTTGTATTCGTCCTCTGTACCTGTCTCAGGCTTTTCCTTCGCCCTTTTCNTTTTTCTTCTCTTTCTTGTCTCGTTCCCGTTTTTCCTCTTTACCTACTACCTTCTCATCTTTACCCTTCGCCTTACCCTCCCCTTTTCGAAGTAAATGGTCCGCCCCGCTATGGATATCGGTTGCGGTAATAGCAGTGATAGCAGGTGTCCGAGCAACCGCCGTCGATGTCGAAGCAACCTTCTCGAAGTCAGCATCAGGGCCCAGAACAGGTCCGCGGAAGAAACGAGCATATAGGCATTTGCGGGCTGCCTCGCGCTTGGCTATTGCAATGAGGCTCATACGCGGAGCAGCCGAGGGAGATGAAGCACCCGCAACCGGTGTCAAGGTGTCAAAGAAAGCCGGAGTGCCGACTATCGGCCTTTTATTCGACAACAAACCTGTGCTAGAGCGACTGAGGACAGGTGGCGATGGTGTGAATTCGACATCCTTGAAGCATCTCAATCAACCTCCTTATCTGAAGGCAGATATTTGATGTGCTCACTGAGTTGCTATTTTCATCGTCGTCTTCATGGATCTTGACTTGTATAGTTTTTGCTGCGACTGCAAAGACACTGAGAAGTAGCAAATAAAAAAACTAAGAACAAATGTCATTAAATTAAGCGAAGGAAAGTAACACAGACTGATCCCAGAACGGGAATGCCTCGTCTCTGTCTTTGCCCAAGCCTGCGAGTGTCCTTTTCTGTGGTATGGCAAGAGGCCTAGAGATAGCACCTTGCCGCAGTCCAGAGCCTTTTCCTGTCCATCCTTGTGCGACCAGATACGAATAGCCGTCCAGCGGCATTTTTTGAAGTCAAGGACGCTGTTGCAAAAGTAAATGACCTTTTTGGACAATGGATCGCCGTCTGTCTCTGTTGAGTTCTGTTCTTCGTCTTACTACCATACCGGGCCTGACGGCGCCAACGACCCACAATAACGACGGCGGCGGCCCCCATACGATGGCAATGACCTACGCCGCTCTTGCAAAGTCGCTCGGCATAACCCTCAAATCTAGCTCATCCACAGCATCAGCATCAGCGTCTACGACGAGCGCAGGCGCGCTCCCTGTTACAGTACAGACGCCAGCCTCGGAATCAGAATCGGTCCCAGCAACAGGATCAGCTGGACTGCAATGTCCAGTGCTGGAGAAGAAAGGAGACGATAAGAGTTCGACAGACCTGACTTTAAAAATTCCGACATCAGTGAAGGAATCAGAAACAAATGAGATGAAAGCGGGTGAGGGCGCGGATGCAGACACAGACACAGATACGGACATTGCCTCGTCCCGTTCGTCGTCACCTGTCTTTTCATCTGCGCCGGGAGATGTACGAGAGACAGGCGGTCCAGATAACGGATCGATACCTCCAGCATCTGCGTCTGTTGAGTCTATCAATGCAAATTTATCTGCCAAGCCACCCAACATGCAGCAAAATGCAGAAGTCAAAGAAAGTACGTCCCCCCATCTCCATTTCTGTCCCCAACATAACCCCGCTCTTTCTTTTCATCCACACGAATTTTGGCACGAATTCTGAACAATCTACGTTCAGTGACCGCTGAACAGCTGCACCATGCAAAGGTGCTTGTACTTGACCTGCTTGGATGGGGCGTCCCTCCGGATTATATTCTAAGACGTGGTGTTTCCTACAAACTGCTCAAAATTGTCTTTACCGACTTACGCCTTCGACTTCCGGATGGCATCGTCGCTGACTGCAACGAGCTCGTAGTTGCGCAGACTTAGGCCTGGAACTGAGTATCTGCCGCCAACTTGTCAAATTCAATACAGAATTGCATGCATTTGAAAATGTACTCAATCAGAGGTTCCCTTTAATTTCGGCTGTCAAACTTTTATTTTACTTGATCCTTTTTTTCAATTTTTTCCTCTCAGAGCGCGCTCGTTTCGAGTCCAGACTTGTCGTCTAACCATCATGCTTTTCCCATCCGCCTTGTACATCTGTGCAATCATTGTCGAATGATGCCTTCGGCTTCTCGTCGTTTTCTTTTTATCCGCGACATGTGTCTCAGTCCAACCCTTTTATTCCAGGCACTGTATCATTACTCTCACACCCATGCACTTGCCATTGTACTTCCTATGCTCATATCAATTGCTCTTCCCTCGGTTCTCACACTCGCATTTTCTGCTTCGAATTCAGTCATTTGTCGCGCATCCTTATTTGCAGAGACCCTACGTCCTCAATTTTCAGAAGTTTCTCTCTTCAATCACAATTACAGATAAGTCTTCAAATTAAGCTGTGCATGAGGATGCAGAGTATGTAGGTCATACAAGTATTAATATTGTGCCTGCGTTTAAGTCTCCAGTCTCCAGTCTCCAATCAATTCATCGAATTCATCGCTAGCCTCGGTCTCGGAAAAAGTGAAATCAAAGAAAGAAGAGTAAGTAATGAAACGGACAAAGAAAAGAAGGGAAGAAAGAAATGTTTGCTAAAGATACATTGGAAAGAGTATGATATTGGGACAGTCGCCGTAATTTGCGTACGGCATGTGGGCCATTAATATGTCATTGGTATCGCAACCGTTGCGATCAAAGAGNAAAAAAGGAAAGAGAAAGTTAAAGAAACGCTGTTCCCGGAAATTGTGACCAACAAAAGGGAGAAAAACAAACACGATGGAAAGCAAAGCGTAAAGCAAGAGCAAGCAAATCTAACATGAGTGAGAGAGAACAAATGCAAAAGGGCTTTTGTACCGGGAAAATTCTGTGATAATTTTGAATGAAATTATTTTCTATGTGCCTTTATGTTCGATTGCGTCGCGGTGCCTGATCAACCCCCGNCCTCCCCTACCGCTGCCGCCCGCGTGTGAGACTGAGCCCGGCGGGATCGTTCTCCACGCCGTCCCATAGAGGGCGAGGGACTCTCTGCAACATCAGAGATGCCTGCTTGCGGCAGGAAGGTACGCTGCGGCTCTTCTTTATCCCATCCATTGAGCAGCAACTGCCCAACACCAGGTTCGAGCTCTGTCCCGTCACGCGAAACTTTTACTTCACGATCATGATTCCATGGGTTGCGCAGATGCCGCGTATTGTGGAAGGGAAGCTTGCCTACTCGTAGCCACTGCACTTTAAACGGCGTACCCCACTGTGTAGGCACATCGCCATCAACAGCAGACTCGGTCATGGCCACGTCAGCTTGATGTGCACGTACGCTAGCGTCCTCAGGACCTGGGCTATTCTCCCTTACTGAGAGCAGGGGCACACAATGCAATGTGTGGGCAGCACCGACGCTGGGGAGGATTCTGTCGCTGGTGGACACAGGAATGACTATAGTATCCTTCCGCTTAACATGGTCCACGTCTTCAATCGCATTTTGGTCGCTCGTACCACGCTCTTGCTGCTCGCGGGCAGCATCCAAACGGACATCGCGGCTAGGTTCCATCATAGGTGCACTGGGAACTAGCATGTGCGCGCCCACCGATCCTGCTCTTGCCGGTACGTCTTCCACTCGCGGATCCGTAATGCGCTGATGCATGAAGCCTAACTTTGCAGGTGCTGAAGCACGATCATGGGTGGGCGTTGGCGGGCGGACTGGCGGGCGGACAGAAGAAGAGCTATTTATATGAGACGTTAGCAATCCGTCGTCGGGATGAGAAGAATCGGAGCTCTGGAGACGCTTTGGCACGTTATTTCGCAAGACGTCGAGGCCGCGTTGCTCCCGTGGCGTAATTGGCATAGGCGATGACTCCGCGAGGCGGTCTTCACTCGGAAAGAAATTCGGCCGCGGACGCTCTATAGTATCGCCTTCTGATTCGGGCGAGTCACTAATTTCCCTCACCTCGGGGATCGTCTCATTGATCTGCGAGCTTCTACCAACTGCGGACGAAAACGATGTGGCGGGTGAGTGCGAATACTGAGCATCTCCGCGCGACGCCCATGAGACACGCTCCTCGGTCTTCTCAACAGGACCGGTCATCCTATTCACTTCAGCGTCAGAAAGTAAAAGGCCAATCGCCGGAGAAAAGCATACCTAGCATAACCATAAAATTCACCGCTCTTGTTCACGCCGAAGATTAGGAAAACCTCTTTACTGGATCGATACGCTTGATTGAGTATACCCTCATTGTGCGGCTGCGTTGCCCATAACCCGCGCTGGACACTCAGCTCTAAATCGTACTAAATACAAATTAATAAAGGAAAATATCTTAACAATAAAGGAAGAAAATAGTGATGCGCTTACCTGCGTAAGCGACTTCAAGATGAAGTATCGCTTCGGAAAGTAGCGCGTCAAGAAGCTAGATGTCGTACTACCCGAGCTGCTCGAGTGGTGAGGAGGCGGGTGTTCATACTCAAGTGACGAGTCCGCCTGCGAGGGCAAACTCCCGGTGTTATCTGTCAAAGAAGATGATGGGGTAGGCGGCTCCCGTGCCTCCTTCTCCTTTCCTCGAACCTCCTGCTCCTTGGCTTTCTTCCTGTCTCCATCTTTCCGTCTCTCCTTTTCATCTTCCCTCTCTCGCGCTTTCTGATCCTTTATCCACTTTACATGCATACCCATGCCGCGTTGACCACCGACGCCCGCACGCAGGTCCTCGTCCTGGCCGCGCACTCGGCAAACAAGCCGTGGACAACGAGCATCGCTCGGACGTAGCGGGACGCCGTTGAAGCGCGCAACAGCAGCACGCAAGTGAGATTCGAGACGATAATTGACGAACGCACAATTTGATCGTGCAATTAAGAACACACTCGAGACTACATTCGAATTTGTGGCGGAACTCACATCCGATGCGGGCGAGCTTTCTGTCGGCGAGAGAAGACCTGAGGGCAAAAGCGCCGACTGTGTCTGGCGCGCCGGAGCGGCCGCGATTGTAGGTGTATACTGTTGCGTGAAAAAGCGCCACAACTCGTCGTGCGTCGCATCGTTAGGCACGTTACCAACCCACATAACCCACTCCGAACGTTGCGGAGGCGGGTTTGGATGGTACGATCGACGCTGAATTTGGTTGCCGTGCTTTGGCTGCTTCCCTCGCTCGTTCGCTGGAGCACCAGGCGAACGGAGAGTAGGTGATAGAGGCCCTCGCGAAGAAGAAGCCCTCGAATCCGGCCTGCTACTGCCCGCACTTATACGCGACTCGGGGCTGGTTCCTGATTCTATGCCCGATCTTGCTTCAGTACTTGAGCTAGGTCCAACACCCATTTCCAAAGCTGATACAATGCCAGATTCCTGTGATGAGAAAGCCACAATTTGGGCGGGACCGTGCGGTGTGGAGTGCAATGATGGTGGCGAGAAACCCTGTCCCAAGCCCAATCCTGCTCTCGATGGGTTCCCATAAGCGTCGACGTAGTAGACACCTTGATAAGGGCCTACAGCAGACGAGGCGCTCGGCGGAGGCACGATCCACCATGATACTGGACCTTGTACGGTAGCATTTTCTGGGGAAGATGGGATCTGCAAGTACGCATACGAATGCTGGTAAGGCCGTTGTTGATGTGGCTGGAACGGGGCTGCGAAAGACGAATGCGGGTAGGGGAACCGCGGCGCCACTGTGAATGTTGGGTGAAAATTGAAAGCAGGAAAAGGCTGAGGTGTATATGGTGAGCCCAATGTTGGGCTGCGGCCTGGACCTTCAAACTCGTACTCCTGTCCATGAGATGGTGCCTGCTCTGGCATCACTCTCGCATGGATCGGCGACGGGATAAAGGGCGCAGGCGCGTAGACCGGCGATTGACTGTGGCTCACTGCATAAAATTTGGGCGTCGAATGTGCATGCAAGTGTAGACCAGGGTGGTGCATTGGCGGGTATGCGTAGGGTTGCTGGTGCTGGTGCTGCGACGCGAACGCATTGGATCCAGGCGGGGCAGACATTGTGTATGGTCCCACGAAGCCTGAAGGGTGTTGTTGTTGGGTCTGTGTGCGTGCGTATAAGGGCTCTGTGCTCGAAATGGAANGGGGGGGTTTGGTGACTGCTTTCGGAAGGTGACGCGGCTACGTGGAAAGGCTGCTGCTGCTGGACGGGGACGGGGGGCGTTGTATAAATTTGCCGGGTACGCAATCCCTGCTCCTGCTGTCTGTGCGAGCTACTTGGACGTTGCTGGCTAGACGAGGAACCTTCTAGAGGCCGGGTGGACGATGGCATTTTGTTGTGGAGGGGATTTAGCGGGTGATCTCTTGGGGTCGAGGAGCGAGATGGCGGATGCCTCGAAGCCGTTGAAAGGAGGGTGTCATAAACGTCTACTTGCAGCAGTAAAATGAGCGGCTGGTGAGGAAAGCAGTGACTATAGCGTAGGACGTACTGGACTTGGGTGATCGTTGATTTTGAATGGAGGGGGTGTCTAGATATAGATATAATATAATTAATACTTAGTAATATGCATGTCTGCGTGCGCGACGAGTCATTGGCCAAGTTGGCCGTCTGCACTTGAAAGGAAGGGAAGGGGATAATAGGGAATTTTTTTTTTTTAAATGTGACGATGACGATGAAAGATCAGGCAGGCTTTCGAGCGTGTGCGCGCAAGAGGTATGTAAAATTCTTGTACCATATATAGAAATTGGAAGGACATGGTACCCACCTAAACAATCGGCACCAGTCACGCCAGTGTCACACGGACTCGACACGGACTGAGAATGAAGACGCACCAGGACTTGTGGAACGTGACTGGGTTAGAGTGAGGCCGCCTACCAACTCAATCAGCTTTGTATGGTTAGCTTCCAACGCATTCGCGATTTTAAGGTCTTCTACGTGAGCGTGTCCGTTCATTCTAGCTCTCTAGCTTTACTGGCTTCGTTGCGCAGCGCAGATGGCAATGCAAATCTTCTCGTGTACGTACGCGTGTCCGTGATATGTCTCCGAGGAACGTGGATGACACTGTGGCGCGTTGATGCTATGCTGGACACCGGTCGGGGAGATGCGCTTACAATTGGCTCTGTCGTACGAATTAGTGGAGTAGGTCTGGACGTGCAATATCGTCGCCTTACAAGTGGAAAAGCTCCAGCCTTTTGAGGTAGAAAAAGTAAATACGCGTTCAGAGAAGTGAGCAAATAGAAGGCGCAAAAGCAGCAAATATACAAAGGCACTGAGGTGGTGGAGACGCGTTCAGATGGTTCTCGAAGCTTCAAGTTGTAGATATTCAGAATGCCGTCGATGTCGTCAACGAAGAAAGAGATGCGCTTCAACGAGCGACGGCGGGCGACATGTCGAGGGCGTTGTTGGGCTTCAATAAACACGGTTGACTTTATGGTATGCATGATTGGCGAGGTATTTGAGAGAACTGCAGAGAAGTCACTCCGCGTCACCCCAACAGTGACGTCATTTGGCTTCCTCCTTTAGTAACATTATGTAATTCATCTTTTGTCTATTACCGCATCGCGTCGATCCTTTTTGCCGCGTACCTATTTCNTTTTTTATTTATTTATTTTAATTTGTGATATATACAGGTATATTTGTACTTCCCATCCTCGCCCCACCTTCCTTTTTTTTTTAAATAAAATTTCACCCCGCCAAGGTTTCTCTGTGTGAGCAACGAGAAAATTTGTGAACCTTGCTCTCGATCCCTCGATGTCCTAAAATAAATCAGCACCGAATTGGCTACAAATATTAGTGAAACAAGGCATTCATATTGGGCACCACAACAAGGCGTCATCTGCGCGGTGTGCAACTCCACAGCGCGCTGTGGGAGCTTAAGTTTGGATCGGGCCATGATTTGCGCCGCGATCTACGCAGAAATAAAATTATATTAATGCTCTGTTTACACCGCCTACTAGTATAGTATCGCACCAACACAGGAACAACTATGTAGTACATATTCATTTGTCGGCCCCGAAGCCACAGACAGCATTGCAAACAGAAGGTGATACATGAACAGACTGGGCTCGACGATAGTGGGATACATACTTATCGGCAAGGTGAGTGCAATATAACAGTATTGGTAATTCAGATTCGGGTGATACGCGTTTCTTCCTGATCTAATCCCTATCTTGTGAACGCTTTGCGTAAGAAATCAGCATGCCACTTTCAAGGGTCTCTCTACAGTCAGATACTATAGTGAATAATTATGCCAGCCACATCGCCTCAGGTTCTCATTCTGAAATTTATCGAAATTACAAATTATACCAGCTCGCGGCCGTCAACCTTCGCCACGGAGGCTGTTCCTCCAACAAGTTCGTTTCGTTAGGAGTGGCGCTCTGATTGTCCGAACACGCCGATGAATGAGACCAAGAAGATGGCTCGTTAATGCGAAGTACTCTCCTTCAGTTTGAGCCGTCAATTTTCTGCTATTCACCTCCACCGTGACCTTGTAATTGTTCGATAAGCGTTTGGGGGTGCCTCCGAGCAGCGCCCTACGTCTCTGCAGGCGAGAGAAGCTACGATAACACTCGGCAAAGAAATATATATAGTGGGAAACGTGTAACTTCTCCCGCTCCGCGAGTGGGCACGACAAGTCACCGCCTCGCTATTTGAAATCAACATGTGATGTGACCAAATATGTACAATGAACAGACGTAGATTGGGGACCTTCGAAGACCTGAGGTGGAGTCACTTTCTTCCGGGAGGGGCGGTTTTCGTATAGCCCGTGGGTGTAGATTAGAGCGGAGCGATGAACAGTTGACCGCAGTCGATTGGGATAGTTTGGCTCAATAGTTGCAAGTCGAACGACTCCAACCGACGTCGGGGACAACGAGGACGGAGATAGTAACAATAGTTCATTCTTTCGCCACTGGCATTGATATTTACTCTCAGTGAGCCAACTTGAAATCAATCATATTCTTGGGATCGACATTGTCAATATCAATGTCAAATGTCATCACGTCCAACTCAAAATTCAAATGCCCCATAAATGTCTCATCCACAAACACTCAAGTTGTCGCGTAAACACCAGTACCTTCTTGTTTCTTCAAGTCCAAAATCATGTACTATGTTATAATAAAATCAGGGTCCGGCGCGTTCCCGTGGTCGGCGATATTAATATTGTGTCCTCGTGGCCCTTAGCGGCCCGTCTCGATCATACGACAGTCATGAGCATTCCCTCGAGCCATGCGCGAAGAAGCGCATGGGTACGAATCGCGTACATATACTACTATCTACGGTGCCCCCGTCTGCGTGTTCGTCTTGTTTAAGGATCTAGTCTGGTCTGCTTCATCGACTCTAAGATCCAATGCAACGCATCCCAAAAGCCCTAGTGCTCCTCTTGTGCTGCACAGTCAGCGTTCTCGCACTTTCGCCGACTTTCTTGGCTTGTCAACTCCAGAAGAAATCGGCTGAAGAATCCCCATTGTCTGGATGTCCGACTGGCACAATCTTCGTCTCTCCGGTGCACCCGAAAGCTCATTTCAAGAGTGTCCAAGATGCGGTCTTGTCATTGTGCGTGAATTGTGCATTTTTCGGCTGTAAGAGAATATTTGAAACGTGGCAAGTCTTGCCAATGACCAATTTCAAGCTCTGAAGAAAGGTCGAAAAGGCGCTGCCAGTGTCTGTATAGACGATTTCTTAGTTAAAATCTTACTTTATAGTGTAAAGTCAATGATAGACTATTCTACGAGGACTTGGAACTATTCCAACAGTCACTCTATACTGCAGTTGTCTTCATTCACTAAACACATAACACGCCCCCAGACCAGAAAACGGCCGAGAAGTCATCCTCATCGGCGAGGGCGATTATCACGAGACAGTCAACGTAACTCGATCTGGGCCACTCACTTTACTGGTACGCACTTCGCCTTAAAATATATTTCTCGCGAATACGCATCATGTATTAATCTCATAGGGTCAACTCGACATCAGCGCATTATCCCCCTCCTCCAATGCGACCACGCGGAACCTCGTTCAGATCTGGAACAATGCATTTGTGCAGACGGGGATGGACGATGCACAGTCCGCGGTCCTGCTCGTCGCGCCGTCCTTCAACGCCTCGCTCATCGGCGCAGGCCCGACCGGCGCGCCGCTCCAGCCGCTCTTCGGAAATACGGACTTCAAAGCATATAATATTGACTTCCAGAATCGCGCCGTATGCAGACACGCGCTCTTACCTTCCTTAGCTAATTCATTACTTGTTATAAAATATAATATAGGCAAACTTCGCAATATCCCAGGCTCTCGTAATGGATATTTCGTACGCGAACGCGTCCTTCTATGGCTGCACATTCGCTAGTTATCAAGACACGTGGTATACCGGACGGAATGCGAGCACCTATGTCGTTGACAGCATCATCTTCGGAGAGACGGACTGTACGTTTGAATATGTATTATTATCATGCCTCAATTCCCATTTATTAAATGAAAAACCTTTATAGATTTATTTGGTTTCGGAACTGCGTGAGTCTAGACTCTGCCAACCTTTCCGAGTAACCATGCTAAAGATCATAATCTCCGGGAAGTTGGTTTGAGCATATCACACTGGCTAATAGAGCGTGCGGCGGCGGCATCGTCGCGTGGAAAGGTACCAATTTGACAGACGCACCGGGAAACAGATATGGCGCGTACATCAGTGATTCGAACATCATACGGGTCAGTCCGTTCAGAGCTTCGAGATTCTTTGAATAAGACGTCAGGTTATTGACAGTCTGTGTGATCCGTTCTGTAGTCTCCGGATGCGAATGCCACGTTGGATATCACAGGAGACTGCTTTCTTGGTCTGTTGTAAAACAAAATTTACTTTTTCAATTTTATCTTTCTCTGACGGTGAATTTTTCAAGGACGTCCTTGGAACGATCTTGCAACGACTGTTTTTCTCCGTACTTTCATGGATGACACCATTGACGCTGTGGGCTGGCGGCCTTTTGATTCTCCAGGGTAAGTTAGCGTGCCTCAATTTTTTTTTCNTTTTTCCTTTGCCTTCTGCTGACATGAAAAAATACCTGTTCTTCAACGTAGAATTATCGCGAATACAACATTCTACGCGGAATATAAAAACTATGGTAAGTCGATAAATTAAAAAATGCAGATGCGATAATTCAAATACTGCTTTTAATTATCACCGCAAGGTCCAGGTGCGAATACCTCGCGACGCGTTTCTGACCATTTTCTGACGGACGCCGAGGCGACGAACTTCACGATCGAGAAGGTATTCTTGGAGACTCCCCAGTGGATCGACTTTGATTACATTCAATGATTCCGCATTTTGTTTATGATGAAGAAATTACATGATGAGAAGACAGATCCAGTTTGCTCACACACAAGAAGCGTGTTTGGCCTTCACTATGTATTTCCTATTTATTGGTAACAAATGAATCCATATAGTTATGAACGGTGGTGGCGCTAGCAAGTAAAGGCGAAGGAACTCAATGATGACGCATGCATGGTATTAGGCTAGGATAAAGCAGATGGACACAAAATGGAAACAATGTAGTGAAAGGTTTGTAGCGGTCTCAACAAATGTTTGACGGTACAACCCGATGCCGATGGGTATGAATGGAGATGACTTCTTAAGCACGCATGCTTCTCCAAGCGCTTTGCATCGCGATACGTTTGGCCTGGACATTCAGGCATCAGTAAGAACTCTACTTAAGAAAGCGAATAAGTATACTTGATCGAGAGTGATCGAATCCTCCCTCAATTCGACTCTCTGCCGCCCACCACCTAGTATGCTACTGTCGTCGTCGTCGTCGTCATCATCATCATCGTCTATGAATGAAGTAGCACTATTCCCGTTGCGCATGCCGCCAAATGCCGCCTTGCCGCCTGCGAGTGAGAACGGGGACGACTGAACTGCAGTACCAAATACGCTCGCATTCGCCGGTGCGCTGAACGCCCCGAAGTCCGAAACGACCTTGCGTGGTGGTGACGTGCCTGGACGTGATGGGGAAGAAGACGAGATGGAAGATGATGTTGCTGGTTTAGTGTCTGGTGAGCGAGGGGGCAAACGGGGGGTGTAAGAGTATGAAGATGACATGCGGGCCGCGAGATATTTGTCCGTGAAGCGTGTTCCACGAACCTGATAAGCAAAGGTTATCATTACTAGAACATACTAATACGGAAATCAAGTCAATATCTTACTTTCTTTAAATGCGGGCGTGCTTCTCGAAGCGATGGCGCGGTCTTAAAGATTTGCACATTATGATGTGCCTCTTCGCTGTCGCGATAGATGCTCTCAATCACTACCTTCTTCGTACTTTCGTTCCGGAGAAGTAAGCGCTCATGGAGCTCTCGCGCTACATCGTCTACGCTCTCGTTCGCACCCAGGATGCGTATCGCGACAGCCTGTCCTACTTCGCGGATTAGCCGTTCCATATCAAGGTTCTCGAGTACACTTCCAACAATGGCATGGGCCAGCAAATCTGCAGTCGTAAGCGGAAGCATTAAGCCAGAAGTGATGCTCGTCATAGCTTCGAAAAAATCGGTGGCATACTGAGCGGCATTAGTCATAGAAGTGTGAGATCCGAGAGCGACTATACACTTACAGAATATCCACTAAGCGCAGGCTCGCAAGCGACGAAGAACTGTGTAAACGTGTTAATACTGATATCACCAAATTCAGTAACAAATGCGGATTCACCAAATTTATACCACGTGCAGCCATCTCTCTCGCAATTTGTAACGGATCATGGCCGTCTGGTGAGCCGTCGTCGAAACCTGAAGCACTTCAGAAAAGAAGTAAAAAACGTTGCACCCGTGCACTTACCATCACCGTACTCGCCAATGCCATGAGGTGGAGCATCGGCGATGAGCACAACCATCTTGCTTGCATGCTCCCGCCAGTCCATCGTCAATGCCTGGTACAAACCCGCGGTCACTGCCTCCGGACCATCACCACCGCCTGTTGCATACAACGAGGAGAGTTCCTGGCGCACTTTCGAGATGTCGGACGTGAAACCAAAATTTTTGTATACCCAGGTGTGATCTTGCGGTGGATGATCTCGGTATGCGACGAGACCCACACGCATATCCTCGGGCTCTTGCAGTCTACCCGAGTGGAAGATATGTGCGCAAATATCTTCAATATTCCGCGTCGCTGATGAGATATAGCTGCCTTGACTCCCAGTGCAGTCTTGCACGAATACTAAATCTCTGCGGAAAGGGAGGCAAATTAGTGCTGATGTGGAAGTTAGGGGCATCGACACAAACTTACAGCAACTTGCGATTAGGGTCATAAGGTTCTTGAGGCTGCTGCGGTGGTTGAATCAAATCCTGTGTGGGCATAGTAGCGTCGAATGTCATTCCATTGTCTTCATCCATAGTTGTCCTCGTCAGGATTTCCACAGTTCAGCAATTTTACAACAATTTCTGTAATGTACAGTATCGCAAGTGTAGGTTGTCACTGTTTTGCAAACTCGATGCGAAGAAGGTGTTCAAAATTTCAATCGATGGTGGTTGTCGCAGCTCAAGAATGTGCAGAACTAAGTACTGGTGACTTCCACGAAACAGTGTCACGCTCGTTACGCCACGACCGTGCATATTACATAATATGCATGCACAATTAAGTCGGAAGCAAATAGGAGCAGCCAAACTCAGAGAGTTGCTAGCAACACTAGAATATGAAGAAGTAAAATAATATACTCAAAAGCAGCAGCAGGTCAGAGCTCTCGCCGACCGAGAAGCATCCCTGTCCAGGGCCCGCCCCAGCTACCTAGAATTCCGTTTGGTCTAAGGAATGTCCGATATGCCATCATCAACCCAGCAGTTAGCCCACCTAGCACGGCAGTATACGTCACGTACATGCGCACACGCGCCGCGGGCGTGAGAGCACGATCAACGTATCCTGGTATCGACTTCATTCTGTGATACAAAAGTGTGAAAAGCTGCAGACCAGACACTTCGAAGTCTATGAAGGAGCAAACTCACGGATTTAGAGCGATGCCACATATGACATGAAATACATCTGCAAGCTGGTCGTCTTTAACACTGACGGCCACCGGGACCTGGAGATTCAAACGCCGACAATATACATCGGGCTGGACCTCATGTCGCTAGTCTCAACAAGTCATAAATTCGATTTGAAAGTAGACATCCCCCATGGCAAAACACATTACCTGCTGAGCCAGATCGAGATCCGATTTAGTTGCGACAAACAAAGTCGGTATGTGATTAAGACTGTATTGTTGCTGTATAACAATGATGTTACTTATATCTTGAGATTTTTAATACGAGGAACTCACCCGTAAATTGCTAATATAAGAGAAGGAGTTTGTATCGCTTGAGTCGTAGACATAAATAATCACATCAGCAAGGTCGGNTTTTTTTGGACGTCCGAAGAGCTTCAGGCTCGTATTTCGATCCGAATTCTTGAAGCTAGAACGAGTCCAATCAATGCATAGCTTGTAATGAACCTAGCGCACGCACTACGAGATACTTTTCAGAGCCGTTAATATCAACAGAGTTGACAACACTAATCATCTTAGTTGTTGGCTCGTAATTCTTCAAATAAGGCTTTCCGACAAAGGCACGCAGCAGAGACGTCTTTCCTGAACCCGCCGCACCACAAACGTAGCACAAAAAGACGTTTCGAGTGACCTTACCCTTCTTGCGATCCTTTTTCCGTGGCTGTGTGACTACTAACGCGCTTGTTTGCGGAGTCTCTGGATATCCCAGGTATGCGAGGTAGGCAAGAGTTGTCTTATAGTCTAGTAGAGTGGTCATACTAGACAAAGATGAATAGAGGCGAACATCCGATGTAGAACGACTTACCTCCATTGGGCAAGCCAGCCTTGTAATGTCACGGCACCAGTATCTGAAGCAATCGTCGTGTCTGGAAAATTCTGGTTGAACCAGGGATTTCCAGGAGAGGTGTTGAATAGTTCATCTAACTCGGTTGCATTTAGTGCACCATCTTGATCCTACGCAAAATCAGTGAAACAACATCAAATTTCTCAAGTTGCAAGTTACCTTATCGAAAAGCTCAAAAACATCTGTGAAAAATTGATAACCCCGTTGACTGAGTTCAACAGAACAGTCTATCGACACATCAAGCCTCGGATGAAGGAACTCTTCAGTGAGCTTCAAATCACTCGCGTAACCATGTCTGGAAAGAATTTTCCATGTAGTCTCCGGTTGACCTTTCCACATGAATGTCATGTTCATATGGAGAAATCCTTCCTCTGTCAAAGCGCCAGCCTCCACGCCGCTCTCCTTCTCATTGCCTACCTTGTCGATGATACCCCGTAGCTCTGCGTATTGAAGCGGCGTGTCGAAGCATTTCACCTTGAAAAAAGAAATAAAGAGACAAGTTGAAATCAACACCATTAATAACTTGACGGTTGAGATCTACCTGAAATTCATTCAACTCAGACGCATCTAATACACCGTCTTTATTCGTGTCGTTGAGCTTGAATATCCGTCTCAACGCACTTGCACAGGCCGGTTTCAAGCACTGAAGCACGTTCTGTTAGTCACATGCACCTGTGCTACCAACGTCTCTCGCTCTTACATGTTGATGTGAGTCATAGAGTGGCGCAAGAGGATGAGTGACTGCTTTCTGTGCGAAGTGGATGACTTCTAAAACATTGATCGGTGTCTTCGCTGAACATTCGACGCATGTCTCCACTTCCTGACCCATCTCGTTAGTAAGGAGTACTGCAGACAATAAATTAGACACAGACACCTACCTTAAACTCTTTCATAATTGGCGCGATCTCGTCCTCAAGCGCCTCGTTTGTTACGATACCGCTCCGCAAATCAATCTTGTTGCCAACCAAGATAACTGGAACCTGATAAGCGAAGAGATAAGCCTTCGTATCAAATAAAAAATAAGGACGAGCAAACATTGATGCCGAGCTGCCGGAAATAAGGTAGCCAGTAAGTAGGTATCCGGTCGAAGGAATGCGGGTTGTCTATAGCGTAGACTACACAGATAACATGTGCCTTCCGTATTTCAGATTCCAAGTGTGCGCGATCCTGCGAGCTTGCTGAGACGCACTAAGTCAGCGACTTAGAAACACGATACGAACGCGTGAACCTACATCCTGTGTCGACAATATACATGGTCACGTCCGCCGCAGTGACTTCTGGCGGAATAGTTATTTCTGGAACGACGCGCTGGACCTGCCAGCAAGAATTAGAGACGTTCAATCAAGTGCACTTCTCGACGAACATGAGGCATATATGATTCCTTGATTAACGACGTGACTATGGTGCTCTTCCCGACGCCCTCTAATGCAAAACAGAATGTTACATGAGCGTCAAGAGGGAGAGACAGGAGGACACTCACCATCACCAACAAGGACCATTCGTACATCTCGCATTGACCTTTTTGTGCTGGTTGTCAATGTCGTGTAAGTCCAGCAGCTAGTATAATCGAATTAATTACGTGTATTACGGGGCGCCACGTGCCATACGTGCCATCAGCGATCAATTGACGGCCGGCGTCTAAGCGCGTGTTTGACTCGTTCAACCGTCCTGTCTGTCGCGCATCTACCGCTCTTTCTTCGACGTCCACCACAAAGACCTTTTTGACAGAATCTAAATAAATGGCTGCTCGCGCCTGAGGCGACACGGTCCACTGGACCTGCTCCTCAACTTGGATTTTCCTCGCGCGTCTTCTTCTTAGCCCTGTGCTTCCAAGAAATCTAATCGAGTCGAAGCATAATTTCCGGCTTGCTCTTCTAATGGACTCCAATGAACACCATCAGGGTCTAGAGATACAGGTGCTGAAATCTATATACCTCTATGAATACTTTGAGAGTCCCCCTCCGAAAGCTTGGAAGGTAGTTTGATACTTTCAACTACACCAACTCCGAGCTAAACTCTTTTTTCTTGCTCATGTAGGGGGCTGCAAGGCTCCCTGAGTTCAACATTAAAGTAAAACATGGATATGCTCCTGAAATATTTTTCATTCTCAATGTCAAGTCAGTGCGGAGAAGTGCCCGTTATAGTGAGACACGCTGATGGCACGCCTTCCAGGTTCCCTAAGGCATATCCTTCGAAATCTGCACCGATTTTATCAATCACGGAGTCCAAGGGGCTGACTCCGACTATAGTAACGAAAGTCATGAGTCTAATGCATGCCGAATCACAGAGGTGTATTGGGGGAGAGGCAATTTTTCAGGTTTGGTTTTGCTGACCTTCTACAAAATCTCTATCCATAATTTTTTTTTACTAGGTCATATCGTTGGCGGAGGATTGGATGAAAGAGAACGTGAAGGTACCTAACGAAGCAAGTGGTCTTTCCCTTGCCATTGAGATGCAGAATCGTGCCCTTGAGGAAGAGAAGGCGAGGCTTCGACTATATGCAGAATTGTACTAGATCTGATATATTAACAGGCCACGAGAGAGAGAGAAAAGTCTCTTGCTGATGCAGAAGATGAGAAAGAGAGCCAGTTTGCAGAGCAGTTGCTTCAACAAATTGAGCAAGACGCACAGCGGAAGGAAGAGATTCAGCGACAGGAGAAGGAGCGCCAGAGAGCGAGAAGACGCGCTGTCTCAGACGCAACAGAAAAGCCAATGGTTGAGACCCATATCGAGACATTCGACAGCGAAATTGAAGCGTTCGGTTTGACATTTGACTCCGTGCGTTTGTATCATGGACGTCGAGGTATGCTGTACGCTCACATGATTTATCGTCTCTGCCTAATAAATCAATAGAATGCCTAGGTACGACTTACAGTGCTGAACCAATCTGCGACGATTTCAATGATTCGGCCGCTTTGGAACTTCACGTGGTTCGATTTGAGGCAGATTATTATAAAACTCAGCAGGGTGAATGAAGCTTTTTCCGCATCTTGTCACGTATTGATTCATGCTTTCTTCTCCAGGAAGAAAGAAGATAGACCAAGTTAATAATGAACTTCAACGGCTGACCAAGCTTGATTGTTATGACAACATTTTGCGTATTTTTGCGGTCCAGCTTACTCGGGCAAAGCTGAACGAGTCTTCTCGATTGACAATCCTTTTGGNAAAAAAGGCCATCGCTTACACTCAAGGATCTTCTTCAGGACTGCGATGGCCTTCGAGAAGATCGTGTTAAAGTAAGCAATATGAAACTGGGTGCTGAAAATCCTACTTGATAGTAATGATCTTCGTTAGATGTATTTGATGCAGATCTGCTCAGGATTGCGTTCAATACATGACGCTGGTCTTGTTCACCGCGGTGCGTCCCCCCCTCTTTTGTTATTAATGACAATAAGCAACTTATGATTGAAACTACCGAATAAACTCGCTGTTGTCTAGCCATCAATCCAGCTAGTATCGGGCTCATAGATCACTTCGGGGGAGTGAAGACTGTAAAGCTGATGCGTGTTGCTTTCCACGCCAAGCTTCATGATCTCCATAGGTCTGAGCCTTTTGGATCCAAAGCCGAACCAGATGCTCCGGAGCCGCCTTTGTCTGATGATTGGTTCGATTTTATTCAAGACTCGGGCGACACCCATTGAAATTGTTTTATAATATTTGACAGGCTCTGTCGTGAGACACTTGAATCGCCGCTGCTTTATACGCGCTGCCGCGACATGCACTCTGTCGGAGTCTTGGTGCTCCAAATGCTGCTAGGGTTGGATGTTGTCAGCCGCTATCCAAATCCACGTGCTGCCTTGCTAGATTGTGAGTACCTTAAAGATCGATATGACAATTGATCTCATACGTCTGATGCTCTTCTGCATACATAGCGGGCCTATCCCATGGTTTATTCCAAGTTCTATCTGACGTGACTAAGCCAAACAAGAAGTCCACCAGCGTGCCCGGTGCAATTGATATCCTGCAAAGGCTTGGACAGCAGCCTATGAGTGCATTACTTAAACCTCAGTCCATTCCAGTAACCGGATTTCCTATGCATCAAAGTGGTGAATACTGAGCCTTAGTCTTTGGTTTTTTATCTTGACTTTTTTTTTCTGGTAGACGTCAAAACTCCTGTAGCACGCATAACATTTCCTTCTGGCTCTCCAGAGACTAGTTTTTATATGAATCCTGAGAACAGATTCCGGAGAGCAAGTCGTTGGCGAGAAGATTGGGAACAGCTTGACGTGCTAGTATGTGATTCGCGTGCTTAATCTTGACTATAAATAGTGACATGCTTACCATCGACAGGGGAGGGGAGGGTTTGGCTCGGTCGTGAAAGCAAGAAATCTTCTGGATGATAGAACTTATGCAGGTGAGTGTCTAGGTCAATTTATATCTGGGACCTGCTGACTTTCGTCTTAGTCAAGAAAATCAGGCTACGCACTGCCCAGGGTGACAATAAAATTTTCCGTGAGGTAAATGCTCTAAGCCGCTTGTCGCATCGCTACATCGTCAGGTATTATACCACTTGGTTGGAGGAATCCGAGCCGACTTCCAGTAATGTCTCCTCGGACGACTCGGAACAAAGTGGTAGTGAAGGACGAGACAGGATAAGAGAACAATCTGCAAGTGATGATGCAGATGACCAGACAGCCGGTGTTTCCGTTACCAAAGGCCAGGAGGAAAGTTTCAAGGACCCTACGAGCATCGATCTCAATGACCTAGTCCTGAAGGAAGAAAACCAAACTTCGTCATTTCCCAGTATTCATTTTACATCTGGTGATGTGGCTGATGATAGCAGCGACGAAGAGGAAGTTAGCTCGAAACATCTCGTGGAGCAAATTAAGAAGAACAGACTGGGCCTTATAGCTCCGCCTCCGTTAGTGAAGCGTACACTATACATTCAAATGGTATGCTTTTCTCAGTAATCTGGCGATATATTGTCTAATTTTGCCTTTCTTTACAGGAATATGTTGAGCGCCAGACTTTGAGAGAGGTGTGTATCCCTTCAACACCTCACGTATGGATGTTTGCTGAACATTTGTTCAGCGCATCGCTGAGGGTATCTCAGAAGAAGAGGCTTGGCGCCTCTTTCAACAGATCACAGATGCACTCGTGCATATGGCGAGCCTTGGGATAGTGAGCAATTTTGCGTATGTGTCAAAGTACAATTTTGACATTTTTTTTGCAGTTGCACCGAGACATCAAGTTAACAAATATCTTTATTGGTGGGTCCTCCACGGCCGACGTCCGGCCGACGTCTACTTTAAGCTTAGTTCTGACCACTCTCTGTTTTAGACTCTAAGGGAGACTGTAAAGTTGGAGATTTCGGTTTGGCAACTTCCAGTCTCGCCGCCGTAGATCCTTCAGACGTATCTCCCATGTCCGTGTCGACATTTGCAGATATGACTCTCGATGTTGGCACACGGTTATACATCGCTCCCGAAATTCTTTCTAAGCGGGGTGGCTTAAGGGGGAAAGATCATAGCAAGGCTGATCTGTACAGTCTGGGGGTGAGTTTATTCTACTTATGGTGGATCTTTGCTAATGAATTCCGAAAAGATTGTATTTTTCGAAATGAACTATATGTTTAAGACTGCTTCAGAAAGAATATTCGTCATTGAGAGTTTGCGCCTAGCGGAAATAATCTTTCCGCCAGATTGGGATGTCAAGCGACAGAGTCAAAAAAAAAAGTGAGCAATCATCAAACTTGTTTTGCGGCGCATCGTTTATCTATATACTTCGTTCCTCAAGTCATAACATGGCTGCTTCAGCATGATCCTAGCAGGCGTCCTACAGCTGTTCAGCTTTCCCAGAGCCCTCTGCTACCGCCACGGATAGAGGATGAGTATTTCACAAATGCTCTTCAAGCGATGAGTAAGTCAAATATCCACAAAAGAGAAAGTGAGACGTATCTTAACGTTCCTCGACAGCGAGCCAAAACAATCAGTATTATCCGGCCGTATTGGCTTCTTTATTCTCTCGGCCACCGCGTAGTGCTCGAGACCCTCTGTACGACGAGGGATTTCCTGAAACAGCCATATTACGACATGGAGTTGTCGAACACCTAGATCGTTTATTTCGCCTGCATGGCGCTCGAGATGTGGATGTGCCTCTACTCATGCCACTCTCCGATAGACATATCGAGAACCAGCACCAGGTGCTTCTGCTCGATACACATGGGGAGGTACTCACACTATCTTCAAACGCACTCTTGCCCTTCGCTCGTCTGGCTGCACGCAAGGCTCTGACGCGTATTAAACGCTACCATGTAGCAGACACTTATCGTGACGTTACTGCTCTGAGCCATCCGGCAGTTTCTACTGCTGCTATTTTCGATATCATAAGTCCGGATACGATGACTGGACTCGAGATAGCGTCTGCTGAAATGATTACCCTAATGGATGAGTGCTTGGGTATGTTCCCGAATTTAGCAAAGAGCTACCAAATTCACGTTTCTCATTCCAAAAGTACGTCTTTGTTCCTACTATCTTTGTTGGTTTCTGAAAGCAAGTACCAGTCTCGGAAGTTGTCATAAGTCGCGTACCCGAGGACCTGCGGGAATGCGTCATTGATGTTCTTCAGTCGACAAAGACGGGTTCTTCTCAGATCCGATCCTCTTTGCATAAGAAGGGCATCCAAAAAACCTTCATCGACGAAATTGAATGGTTATACGAAGACTGTAAGCTCTTCTACGCCTTGCAATATCACTAGTGCTCACGCGTATTAATCACAGATGAAGACATCACAATGCCATTAATGCGCTTAGAAAAGAATAACTCAGCTCTTGCAGAGCCATTACGACTTTTACTGAAAGATGTTGGGAAGGTAGTATCCCTTGCTGTTTCGACGGGGCTGCAGTACAGCGTCATTCGCATACGACCCCTTATGATTGGTCGCCGACATGATTATTTCAAGAACGGTGTTTGCTTTGAGGTTGTCAATCCTGAGAAGCGGACAGATTTGCTAGCTGTTGGCGGCAGGTAAGTAGCGACCATTCATTTTCTCATATCGAGCGTAAAAAAATCAAATCTTGTACAATAGATATGACCACCTCATTTCTCAATTCTATTCTCCCCTGGTGAAGAGAGGGCCGTTTGTTGCCGTTGGCCTGCAAATCGCTCTCGAGCGCATAACCTCGGCCATTGCTGCCTTCCAAACCAATTTCTTGTCTACGAATCACCGCTCTTACGATTATTGGAGTGCTCGACGTTGTGACGTGTACGTCATCTCTTTCCAGTCGGGATACCTTCCCGTGCGATTGGAGGTAGCGTCGTTACTGTGGAAGCATGGGATTCGCGCAGACTTGATGTACGAAACTGGTATCACGGATACTAACATGGAGGGCTTGGCTGATCTGTGCTACAATGAGGGTATCTTGTAAGCTAGTCTGTTTCTTTCAATGCCGTAGCTCTTCTAATCCATGACGCGGATCAGATTTACGTTGTATCCAAAGCTCAAAGCGGGGCAGCAGGAACCCACAGAATTCAAAGTCAAGAGTGTGTTGCGCGGCACAGAGTATGAAAGTAAGTCCTACTCATCTGCTCCTATGCCAACAATTAATCGCCATCCGACAGTCCCTAAACAAGATCTCATTCCGTGGCTTCAGCAGCAAATCGCGGAGCAGAAGAAGATCGACGCAGCGTCGTCCGGCGTGACCGCGGTCGCCCCCGAGATGGTAACGAGCTCGATAATGCCGACGAAGGAGAGTACCAGCCACGCCGACATCCAACTGATCCTTCCTGGGGAAGGCACAAATCTGAAGAAGCAGCGCAAGACGACAAAGCAGCTCTTCCACGAGCGAGGCGAGTAGTAATATTTTAAGTTCCGATGTCAAGTCCGCTGACTGTGTGCCTACAGCATATGAACAGCGCATGCGTCTGAAATTAAGTATGCAATCGGGCGCCTTACCCATGTTGGCTATCGATGTACCCCCAGGAGTATTCGACGCGTTGGCACGGTCCGACGCCTGGGTCACTGATGATGACGCATGGCGAAGCATCCTCCCCGGATTCCCAACGCAGCACACGACATACGCAAGTCAGATCCGGGATGCGGTTGCGCGCAGGAAAAATGATGGCGCGGAGTTCCTCATCTTATTCGCGGTTAAAGAAGAGAGAGTAGCATTGCTCAGTTTATAAAGGACATCTTGGTCTTGCTTAAAAGCACTTTGTACATTTTTATCCCCTTAACTTCCTCCATATATATAGACACTGAATGTATTTTGTATTTATTTATGACTAGATGCACATTATGTATTTCTCATTTCAGTTTTCTTTGAAAACGTCAATCATATATCCCTATACTTGCGCTTGAATTCATAAAACTCAAAGTTTTATCTAACTTCTTCCGTTCAAATTCATGTTCATTTACTTATAATTTTATACAGACAACAGCGAGACGAAATCATTTTATTCAAAAGCTGCTGTTTGTTCCGAAATTCCAAATCATTTTCCACTTTGACAAACAAAGAGCATCTAGCAGAAGATACAAAGCATTCAAAACAAATGACCACTTCCCGCGAATCAGGAAGTGAATACAAGGAGACTATTTATGTCTAATAAACATTCGACTGAGTTCAGATAGGAAAAAGTGAAGTGAACCATATTCTGGTTTCTTGCGTCCGCCCATTCAGCAGCACATCTCGCACGGGCAACCTAAACAGAGGGTCAATACCTGGGTTTCAAACATACAAATGACGNAAAAAAAAAAAATCTTACAGATAATGGATCCGATGCATTCGCAACAGTCCTGGATGACAAGAAAGAAGGTCAGTCATCGGCCTCCTTATCTAATATGGTCGCTTCAGCACGTGGGTTCTTACCTTGCAACATTCTAAAGAGAAATAAAAAGTTGTACAAGACAATAAGTCGATTGTAGACACAACATCGAATAGGACAACACACCGAAGCAGAGAAAACACTCGACAAGGCCCATGAAACAATCCTGTTCAAAGTGATATAGACGTATGTCAGCAAGCAAATAAAGTTCACCGAGGGCGAGGCGCGATAATGAATCGCCGAAAACGCATTAATGCAACTCCGACATCAAGCGAGTTTTAAAATAGTGGGCATGCGCTAAATAAATGTACTAATTGCACGCACGCGCGTGCGGTGCGAACGTTTGGGGGTGAAGATAAAGCGGACAAGAAAAGATAAGAGTGTAATATAAAACTTACTTTTCCCGCACCTCCTCCACGCACGCGCATAGCTTTGTGTTCGACATGCTGCTCCTGGCGGTTTGCATTTGGTGCCGAAGTGGGAACTGAGATGCGCATGTATGGTTTTCACCGTACCACGTAACAGGCACAAGGAGAGTTACAAGAAGTAAAAGTCGAATATATATTTGAGATAGACAGCGGTCAGGGAGATATTCAACATAAACCATTTGAGGTGGGAAAACGTACCCATCTGGATGGAGCCGATAGGCTGCTGCGCAACTGCAGCGCGAGCGGGTTTAGTGAGAGTAGCGTCCATTGGTAGTAGTATCGTCTGTAGTCTGAGTATGCGCCCAAAATTCACACAACATACTTCATGAAGACAACGAAGAGGACGTACACTTTGCAAGGGGGATGAAGTGGAGAGTGGGGGGGAACGGGTAGTTGATCGAGGGGAGCACTGGTTGGTTATATATGAATTTGAGAAGCTTGATATTAATTTATCCTCGGCAATGAGGTCACGGCCGTTTCTGGACCGTGGACATGCCCGTTTTTGGAAAATTGTTCAAGTTCTGTTCTCCGCTCTATACCGTACTACTTTCTACTCAGACTTGGAATAAATTGTCTGACGTCTCCAAGACCGTCCTTCAGGTCCTAAGACATCGATCATACCTCTCAAGCTCCGAGTCAGCCAGCTACAAACATAGACGAGCCCACGGCGCGTCGTCGTCGCTCTCATCGACAGTCACTACGTTCGTGAATACCCCGAATCTTTCTCAAGTATCATCTTATAATTACTAGTAATCACTTCGGTTTATTGATTAATTAACGGATATTGTATTATTATTTAGTATACTTGTCACATAAACTATTGTCACCTTTTTCTTGCGCTAATATAAAAATCAAGAGGACCTGGTACCCTCAGCTCAGTACTAGTGGCACAAAATCGCACACCACGATCTTCTACGAAGCAGGCATAAAATGCAGAATTTCATTTTAAAAAGTGAAACTTGAAGTTTGATGGACGAGCGCTGCGAGAAGACACTAGTGGACGGTGTGGCTCCGAAAGTGCTGCCACTGGCAGCTATTTAGACCGTCGACTCATCGACTCGTATTCAACTGGGCTACGCTGTATTCGATGAAGTTTTTCTATAGTGGTGCTGGCTCCGAGCCGTGTGCAAACTGACCCTGTGCGCACCACTAGTGCTATGATCTGTCGCGTGGTTTAAGTTTATCAGGATCCTCTGAGTCTGCTAAGATTTTCGGCGTTTGTTGATAAGTACTCTCTGCAGGATGCCTCTGCTCTCGTAGCCTCTACTTCCTCTCCTCTTGTCCTCGTCTGTCTCTGTGCAGCAATTCCTGAACGTGAACAATTTAATGTTTCAACTGCCAGTCATCGCACAGCCAGCAACTACATACGCCTCCCAAGGCCTGCAAAGCGACGCAGGTTATTATGGCTTGTTGTCGCAGCCCTACTCTAATATGGCGGCCAACGCGCCTGCAAATATGGTCGGAGCCGGAACTGGAGGAACCGCATCAGTCTACCGTAAGTCCGTCCTTGTTTCCTGCTGATTTCTTTTAAACTCAATAAATAATTGAACTTCACACCTAATTTCACCTGAAAGCTGAACCCGTGATGCCCGGTCAGCCAATCGGCCCCAATCGAGCTAGACTCGCCATTCAACAGTCTAGCGGGTTCAATGGCGGAATGACAGGCTCGGGCTTAGGAACAGGCATGGGCGCAGGCCTTGGTGCAGCCCAGATGGGCAACGTAAACTTGAATCAACCCATACTCACCGCTCAGCCCGGCCTCACCGCACCTATGCATTATAGTCCTCTCTTGCAAGGGGGAGGGTTGGACGGCGGGGCTATGGGCACTGGAATGGGGATGGGCGCCGGTGCTAGTCTGAGAAACGCTATGGGAAACGGCATGGGCCCCGGAATCGGAGCTGCAGGAATGGGTAACGGTGGCCCGCGTACTCTCTTGGGTGCAGAAGCAGTGCAAGACGCTGCAGCCGGGAATGACCCACTATTCCCATGTTGTTGTGGGTCCGCAGTTGTGGCTGAGGAAGCCGCAGAGAAGACAGCAGGTGTAGGCGGCTTAGGAGCGCAGCCTGGAGCGCTAGCGAATGGGTGTGTATATCATTTTTCCGATTTAATCAAGTCAGGAGTCTTTCCAGAAAAGAAATCTGATTATTATTCCGTGTAGTCGTCCTTTTCTCGGCGGCCTCTGCTAATGAGGCTTGAAGGAGCTTGTGCAGATAGAGATTGCTCACACGGTACTCTTTTCCAATTCGATCCTGAGGAGTCCCTAGTTCTTACTGATACATCTCACATCATTCCCTTGCAGTTATTGTTATTGTTCTTCTCCTTCTCTACGAATGTCGACTCTAAATCCATCTAGCAGTATTTGTTATCCTTATATTCGAAATCACTCAAGAGATTCAAATTTTCTAATCACGATTTGGATTACGCCCTACAAGCACCAACAAACACGTTATTATTCCCTGTAAACATATCTCAATGTTTTCTCTTAAACATTTGCGTTGAATCGAGACCATGATTTATTACACATAGTACCAGCTATATTTTAACAGTTATAATATCGATTTCCTTCAAGTCACCAGACCCGCCGCCGAGTGTTGTCACTTCCGCAAGCCTTTGAGAAGTAGGTAAACATAGATGAGCACCTATACTAAGTTTCTGACTACAGTCACGGTATCGAAGGCGTCGATCTAATTACTAAACACTATACGACATGGCCTCGATCGAAGAAAACATGGTGTCAATCATCAAGATGATCTACATTTTGACAACTTTATGTGCGTCGGTCACGTGATCACATTTGCGTACGTGTGTTACTATTGTAGCCGTTACTAACATTTCGAGATGGTAGGACTCTACGCAGATCCATCGCTTTCCAGTAAGCTCACCACAGGAACCTGAATTCTCGTAGCACCAAAGCTT
Organism: Phellinidium pouzarii; assembly: GCA_004802695.1. Taxonomy (NCBI): domain Eukaryota; kingdom Fungi; phylum Basidiomycota; class Agaricomycetes; order Hymenochaetales; family Hymenochaetaceae; genus Phellinidium; species Phellinidium pouzarii. The sequence continues at coordinate 44,404 of SGPK01000144.1, forward strand.
ACACTCTGCGTTTTAGGACTTAATATTCTCCCATTCTTCCATCGCTAAAAAGTGAAACGTAATTCATATGTTAAAAGTATATAGTATACATACATCGGAGGAAGGCTAAACATGAAACAAGGTCCCGAAGCAGAGTCTATATAGATTGACAGATCGTTCGACAAGGTTCGGATGAAACGGTATCCTGGCCGCTTGCAATCAACAACACAACTCGCACGGACAGCCTAAAAAAGGAAGTTTAGGCTTCCGGATACTTGATATTCAGGAGAGAATTCTTACAGATAATGTTGGCGCAACACTTGCAGCATTCCTGAGTGATGAAAATAAAATAAGTCGTTTATACTTATGGTCATACCTCCGCAGGTAGATTCTCACCTCACAGCCCTCTATGAAATTATCAGTCAGTTGCAAATATCAAACGATAAGCGGGGTTTAAAGACTCACCGAAGCAGACGAAGCATGCGAAAGCGCCGACGAAACAATCCTATTCGAGCATTGACATAAGTAAATAAATAAGGTTTTGGAGTGGAGTGCGAAGTCGGACCGCCAAGAGAGGACGCGTCGTTAAAACTCCGACGACTAGCCGAAAACAAGATTTAAATAAAAGTGCAGCGCGACAACCGCGCTTTTACGCGATGGGAAGGCGATAGAGCAGAAGGGCAGAAGGGGAAATTAAAGAGTGAATAGCTTACCACGGCCGCTCCTCCTCCACGGATACGCATCGCCTTGTGTGCACCGTGGTGATGGTGATGCTCCTCCTGGCGGTTTGCACCGGGTGCCGAAGTAGGGACTAAATATATTGCATGCCGATGCCGAACGACATGAGATAAGGGATATGCACCACACAACAATTATACACAGGTGAAAGACGATACGCCAGCCCCAATTATTGATGTTCAATTGTGTATAATTGAGTAAGGGAGAGAAGCAGGCAGACGCACCCATCTGAATGGCTCCTGTTGGCTGCTGCGCAACCGCAGCACGGGCAGGCTTGGAGATAACTGAGGAATCCATTCGTGTGATGATCTTGTCTGTTGGACGCCCAAAATAAGCAAAATGAGTTCATCGAAGACCACAATGCCGGAGAAGAAAAAGAACTAACTGATGTGGTGTGTAGTAGGATGGAGTTAGTGGGGCGAATGAAACAGCAAAGGTATTTATAGTCGTAACAGCAATATTTTACCACGCTATAGCCGATTCCCGAAACGATGCACAGAAAGCACACGTGACGAAGCTCAACAACTTGAATGACAATATAATATTCCTACTAGTATCCTACAAAAAACCTCTTGCTTCACTTTCACTTTCACTCCCAGGACTTCTCGATCTCGAGCAGGTTGTCTGTCATGTCCAAAATGGTCTTCTCCCATGGAATGAAGTCTTTGAAGCCCAACACCTTCTTCAGCCGGGTGGAATCGATCGTTGTGATCGTCCGCCTCTTTGTCTCGCCCAAACCAGCCAGTCGGCCAGCCTTTGCCAGCTCGGGCCGCTCCTTCTCCAACAGCTGCACCGCGTCGCGGTACGACCAGTTCGGTCCGCCAATCAGCAAACGCTTTTGACCCACCTTACTCGACGGCGGCGAGGTCAGCGCGAGAACATGGGCTTTCGCAACGTCGCGCACATCGACCGTCACCGGGCTCGGGAACTGCGGGAACTCCAGCTGTTTTCCGGAATTCGGATCCTGCAGCACCTTCTGGTGGAACATGCCGGGAGTCGAGTACTGTCCGAGGTCGGCTTTCGCAACCTTCGTTCCCGCAGTGAGCGGTCCATACAGGTAGGGCGGGTTAACTACGAATAAATAAAATATGAACTCAATTGAGTCAAGATAATAAGATAGGATAAACGCACTGGAAGTGATGTCTACTTCTGGGTGCTCATCGGCGTACTTCCAGACCTCCTGCTCTGAAATGGTCTTCGCTCCACAGTAGACCCACAAGGAGTGGTGTTTTCCGTCAAGGACCTGCTCCCTCGTTGCAGGGTTCCAGTCTGCATAACAAATTAAAACCCCATTTTGGTCCCACGATCCCGCAAATGCTAGAACACCTGCCTACCTTTTTCGGAGAAGACATAATCGGTGTAAGTTCTTTCCGGCCTGTCGAGATCGTTCGCGGTTCCCCACGAGCTGGTAATGACTATCTTCTTTACACCCGCGTTCACAGCCTGGCTGATAACGTTCAAAGCTCCTTTAACCGCGGACTTTCATTGCGGTATGTAAGAAGCTAAAATACTGTGGGGTCAATAAAATATACCCACGTTGAGCATGCCTTCCGCCTCCTGACGTCCTGCGAGGGGAGCGGCAGTGTGAATAAGTGCTCCGACACCTGCGGAACACGTGTCAATCACGGAAGACAAGAACGCATATACAGTCGCGCTCGAGAAGCACTTCGGGCGTACCTTTGAAGGCCTCTGTGAAATCGCCGTCGACGATATCTGCGATGGGTACAACATCGACCTTGTCGCCGTGCAGCTTTTTGGCCGCCTCGACTTTAGCAGGACGTGCTGTTCTGAATATTATAGAGACACGATCAATATGACTTCAACGCAGCAGAAGACGGAACTGAAACTGACATCCTGACAGGGTAGCCAGCCTCTTGGACTTGCTGCAGAACGTGTGCACCGAGGTACCCGGTAGCGCCAGTGATCTATAGCACAGTCAATAGTGAGCGGGGGCATACATCATGAAAAGAAAGTATAAACAATACGCACGAGGACGAGAGGGAGAGACATGTTTAGCGTGCTGGTGGATGTGGATGTGGGGTGTATTGTATTGAGGACTCTGACGATACTAGATGTCCGAGGCCCTTTATATATATATATATATATATTTCAATGTAACAGAAACGTCTCTTGCAAATATTAATATGGCAAGGGAAGAAGCCTTAAGCCTTAAACCCACGGACACGTGGATTGCGTCAGCCACAAAGACAGATGCTTGGTAAGAATTGTAAGAAATGCATCAGCTTTCTGTCAGCTCTCCCACTCCTCCGTAGCTGAGTTCCGCGGGCGTTGATCGAATGTCAATGTTTCAGTATCAGTATCAGTATCAGTATCAGAGAAATTACTATTGTGTGCATAGCCAACAGACAAGAAAAAACAAACATCCAGTATAGAAAACCCCACAGTAAAGTAAACCAGAAAGAACAAGAAAAGAGATAACTTCCGCGAATAAGTATATGAAAAAGGTAACATTGCCAGCATGATATCAATTATTCGTCGGTAAATGGAATGTCATGCTTTCCCGGTCTACGCTCATAACCCGCGCATACTCAAGCCACAGCCTTTATGATCGTCAGCATCAGCATGAAAGCGTAAGCGTACAACGAACCTGAACATATACGCGGTGACGTCTTCTTCCCTCCAATAACGTGACACCCAGTCCCTGCCAGCGTTCGCGATTGTTTTAGCCATCTCATCGTGTGCACCTTCACCACTAAGATCCCCTCCAAAGAAGACAAGGTTGTCGTACAGGTCTGAATAATCGACCTGCACAGGTACATAATGTACCCAGGCCTGCACGCGGTCTGTCCACCATTCTGGAAACAATGTTGCCTTGAAGACAAGAGCGTGCCTACTCATGAGCTGTCGAACTGTAAAAGAAGNAAAAAAAAGATAATTAGTCATCTAGATGACGTAACGCGATTGTCCATTCTTCAAGACAATTATCNAAAAAAAACAAATTTACGAACATCGAGCACTCCATCCATTTCCGTCAACGTCAATAAAATATTTATAACGCCCAGCGCCTCTGGGGCTCGTATCAACGCGTGGTCTCCACGTCAGTTCTTGCTGCATCACATCGCATATATCAGCTTCGCAGTTGCCGACGTCACCAGCAAACCCGATGTCCATGAGCGCGTCATTCAAATTAGCACGGTCTTCTTCAGCAGGCTCGCCGACTGGCTTATTTGCAGGTCTCCCTGGCCTCAAATAGCGCACCAATGAGAAGTCATCTTCGTCTTCCACAGAGGGCATACTTTCTGCAACTGGTCCGGTCAGGTTTACGAGGCGCACGCGCTGGCTCGAGCGCCAACTCAAGTCTTTCCGATGCCACATCCCCGTTGGTGTTCCCCGCCAAAGTAAGCGGTCGTCTTCCTTCTCCTCCCAAAGAGGATCGTCTTTTGCAAATACAGACGACTGGCTCAATGAAGTCGCATGGATGTCAGCGTGCAGCGACGTTGCGCAATTGCTGAGCTGAGGAGCAGGAAAGCGGCTCGGGACTATGTTGCTTTCAAAAGACAGAAAAGTGCCATGTGTGAGAATATGTTGTGGGTGGTAACATGGATCCATTGCTGCACGATGATCGTGGATGAACGTCTTCGATGTCTGTGGAGTAGGTTTATCGCCAATTGACGGTGGGTCAAGGTAAAGGGGAGAATAGGGTGGGCACGCTGCAGACCACCCTCGTCTTTCTATGGGTTGTAAGTCTTCTGGTTTGATATCTAACATGAAACCGTGAACTGGGTCCCAACATATTGCACATAGAGCTTGATACTTACAAGTACCCTTCTTCGCGGCCTCCACTGCTGCGTTCTTCCAAGCCCAGTCCACAAACTGGTTGGGGTTATCATGTGGACTAAACGTCGCCCGAAATGGCGGAATAAACTGGTAGACGTCCTTCAGTAAATCCATCTGCGGTTTTGCGCCCCACTTTAGAAATTCCGTTTCACGCTCCTTCGCCATCGACATGTTCACTATGGTCACGACGTGTTCCTGGCTATCTTTACCCAGAGTAAAGCTATCGCGGTGCGCTTCCCACTCTGCCTGTGCGGTACGCAGCTCGAGCGGATCGACCCCCCAGTACGGTTCAAGGTCCTTGTAGATTTGATCATATTCGTCTGGTAGCTGGACGTTATGTTTCTGTACGTAATCCCACCTTGTAACAGATTGTATTGTTATGGATTTTCATAACAAAGGCAGAAAAAAAAAAGAGGTGTACCAATGATTAAATCCTTTCGGAGGCAGTCGGTTGTATCGACGTTCATACTCTCTGACAGCCTGCTTGAGCGTCTTGCTCGCTCGCCGCTGCTTTTTTTCCCACTGCAATGCAGCGCGTCTCACGAGTTCGTATATCGGATGGGCGCCGTCCGGGTTGACGGCCAGAAGTCCATCAGTCCTCCAATCATGATCGGGCAAGTCCCCGGAGTGCGCCTCTTCGCTGTAATCATCAGGAACCACATCCTCGTCGCCCTCGAGCTCGTCATCGTCCGTCTGAAGCGTAGGCGGGATCTCAGGCAGCAGGTTGACCCCAGTGTCGATGGCCGCAGGGAGCTGTACCTGCGCTGGTTGCGCAACTTCGTGAGTCGGCTTGGTCCTGCCCCAGGGTGTGACGATCGCCAAGTACTTCGAAAAATGGTCGTCACGTGCTTGTCCTGCTCTTAGCTTTGCCTCTGACGAGTCCATGTCTGTGCGAAACAGAGTGAACACCACGATCGTGAGCACAAAGAAACAGAGCACGGTTGCGCGACTCCGACGACGCAGCGCCAGCAGCAGCGGAAAGCGCAGAAGGAGGCGCATGGAAGAAAGACAAAAGGCACCGGGTAGCACGCGGGGAGCGATAAATAATCGGATTGAGTCGGTTTAAAATCGGTAGGAGCGACGTAAACTGGAAATTTAAGAGTACTTATACTACGGTTGTTGGCAGGCCCTACACGGTTGCCTGTCCGAGCTGAAGTTACCCGGCGACAGCTTTAGACGGAGGGCGGCGATGCTCATAAACACACTGTATTTAAAACGATCCATCTGCGCCAGGATATGTTTCATGAAGCGGCGATCGCTGCGAAATTTATATATTTTGACTGTGAGACTTTTTGCGATGGACCTGCTATAGCCTCTCTGGGCGACACAAAATCCGTCCAAAAGCCATTCGGACTCGTCGGGACGTCGGCGCACACCGTCAGTTACGATAATAGTACAACTGAGAATCGTACTCCGAGTATGATGGGAGGAACCTCCTCATTAAATGTCACTGGCACTTTTCGGTTTCGATAGATCGCTACCTTTTTTTTTTTTTTTTTTTGCAAACTCGCCTCAGCAGACCCGCCCTAACTCTGGCATATAGCACACAAATCGGTAAGTACGAATACTCTTCAATGCTGAAAACGTG